>NQLW01000020.1:1447348-1458161 GCA_002312845.1 Kalanchoe fedtschenkoi
GCGACGATTTTCTCAAGTTGCTTAATTTTTAATTTTCTACGCTCTCGACCTCCAGTATCTATACTTTGTTACTCAGGGTATAAGTGTTGATGCCTATGAATGAATTTATTTGTGTTTGAGATGAAATCCAATCTTGTTCTAGCTTTAATTCCTTAAAATCTATGGTTATTTATTTCATGTGCCATTAGAGATTTACTATTTCTAAGTCTATATTCTTTTGGTGATCGGTGGTTGATGATGCCACCTTGTTGTCTTTGCCTTCTAACCTATCAATTTTGGCTTCCGCCACTAATTCTTGCATCTTCATGGCTAAGTTTTCCACTTGGATTGTAAGAGTTTGGTTTAATGGCGATTTCAGGTTTGTACTAAGTTACATATTGAGTGGCCACTTGTGGATGCAAATAGCTAATTTCAGTCACGCCATTGCTTGAATCATATCTGCTCATGAACTCTTCCTCTTCTTCAGTTTTACAACACACACGTGTCATCTAATTGCTGCACGCATGGGTGTCACACACGACCTCTTCTTTCTTCCTTTCTTTGTGTGACATGTGTTTTTCCTTTGCCATGTCACTGTATACAGCTACTGTGATCTGCTATCTGCTATCTTCTGTCCAGTTTCTTCTTTTGTCTAAACTTTGCTCCAAAATTGTCATTTTAGCACGTTTTTGCATTAAGACCTAAAATTAGCTTGAAATACAAAAAACTAGCAAAAATCAATAATAACACTTATAAATGGTCCATAATTAGGTGAATTAAGTATAAATGAGATGAAATAATTTGGTCTCATCACTATATAAGTTTGATATCAATGATTTTTCTTCATTATGATTATTTGTTTGATTTTTATATGTGAATTAAGTTGAAGGTTTAGATGGTGGAAAGACATCAGGGTAAAGATACATAAAAACTACATATGATGGGATATATTTATTTGTTATGATACCTTCAGTTTTATAGCTTTCTCGAGGAAGATCACGAGTTAGTGTGGGGTATTTAATGAGACTGAATTATTCGATCTATTTTTATACTTAGCTCATCTAATTTTTGACCGTTCTAGAGTGATATTTAATAGTTTTAGCTAGTTTTTATATTTCATACTGACTTTAGCTCTGAATGCGAAAACGTGCTATGAATGTAGTTTTAGGGCAAAAATCGGACAAGGAAAGAAAACTAGACAGAAGACAACTGTTAGCTGAGTGCAAGATCTTGCACGTAGAGGATAATTGTCGCGCGCGTGATGATGTGGCTAAATACTGAAACATGTCACAAGGAGAAAGGAAGAGAGAAATTGATGTGAACAATCGACGTGGTCGAACAGCCGCACGCGCGATACTTTAAGGACACATGCTCACGATAAAGCGTTGTTTCTAAATTTGAACATCAGATTCCTTTCAACTTTTAAGGCTCCTAACTTCCAAGCCAATGTTCCAATTTGTGCAATTCAAGTGGCTACAGAAAGCAAAGAAGATTATCTATAATTTTTTATATGGAGTCAGAACCTGATCTCAGCCAATTTCTGTCATAAGAACCGACAAACTCATTGTACAGATTTGCTTCCTAATTCAACTTCTAAATCTGATTCTGATTCTCATACGTCGATAAGTCCGAATTCAATCAGAATCAGTTGAAGATAATCATAGAATATGTGCACCAATTTGTTGCTTGAACTCTAAGCTACTACACGCCTATATAAAGAGAGTTTCTTGTGGGCCTAAGTAAGCGGTGTGTTGTGTACTCAACCGGCCTTAGCGTGTCAATCCTTGACGCTAACAATCTTCAGAGAAGTAGTGGAAGACAATAAGAGACTCATCTTAGGGTAGTACATAGTTAATCTACAAGGGTTGTTTCTACTTATTTGACTATGTCTATCTTTATGGCCCTTAGTGGCTAATTCTCTTATGTATTAAGGTGTTGTGACTTGTGAATCATTGTTGTGAGATATTTGAGCTTAATAAATTCTAGTTGTGATCTTATGTTTACCTTGTTTAATCTGAATGATTGCTTTGTTGCATGACAACTTCAATAAATGGATTGCGTTGTTACATGAGTTCTTATAGTTGATTTAGTTGTGATGCTTTGTGCGTATACCAACTAAATGAGTAGCAAATAAGATAAATATGGTCTAGGTTTGCGTGAGCTAAATAGCATAGATTGTATTTTCTATCACAGTAGTTCAAAACTACGTATATCTTTTGCTAGACTAACAACCTAATCAAAGCATGTTAAACGTATATGATTCATATCATTGGCTAAAGAGTATGATAGATGTAAAGTAGGAGCGACTATGTATGGCTAGTCACATGATTATGGATGATAAGTACATATATGTTTGCTGAATTCAATTAATAAATAGAATTTCACCATTAGCATCAATGATCAACAATCTCACAAGTCAAGTCATATAAACTACATGTTTATCATACTTATCTTTCTTCTGCATGTGCGGGTTGAATAACCTTCTTTACTTATTTACTATCTAAGACCCTCAATTTTGAGTCTTTTTTTGTCAATGGTTAATGTGACTGGATTTTATTCCATGTTGTTTGACCCTGAGCTTACTACTTGCCAGTGACATAAAAACTTATAAATTTATTTGGATAAATGGAGCCCAACGATAGACATTATCAATGTCTTAGTGCGATAGTTTATGACTCTTTTATTCATATGGATTTATTAAAAAAAATATGTCAAAAATATATTGATCATTTCATTTACTTATGTAGAAAACTTTTCCACACAAATAAACAAAATCAATTATTAATCGACCCATAGAAATTCAAGTTTGTCCACAAATATCTTGAATAAAAACTTTTTTATAAATTCCAAAATTATTATAAATGTGTTTAAGTAAAGAAATATGAAACTATACTTTCATTTCTTTTCATTCCTATTAAAAAAATTCTTTTTCATTTTTCCTCCGATCTCAGTCTAATTTCTCTTCAATTTCTCTCTGATGCGAAAAACAATTTTGTTAACTTATTTCCTCTTCTCTTTTCCTGTTTTCTGCTTCCAAATATTTTCTCAATAGACTCTCAAAACATAATAATGAAAACTAAACCGAGCCAGTATGTTCAATCGGTTGGCCAAGACCGAATCAGGTACTAATCTGATTTGTAAATTCATACAATACTACATGAACCAATTAAAACCAAAAAAATCAATCAATTTATTACAAAGTTGTTGAAGCAGACCAGATATACTGAACTAGTTCATTATGAATAAAGGAATAATTGAACATTAATTACATCTTTCCTAAATAAAATTTGAAATATTTTACAAAGATATCATTAGTTGGGTTCAAACCCAAACTTCCACAATTACTAGAGAGTGTTCGCACCACCAAGACACCTAATTTTTTTGTTTAAATATTGATTTGATATGTGACATTTTATATATTGTAACTATGATGTGGAGTGCTAATCAAACTCTTGTTTGAATTAAAATTGAGATATTGATGCAAGTTCTTCCCTTATAAATCAGATAGATTCATATCTGAAACAGGTTGACAATAAGTTCTTTCCAAATTGACCTTTTCATCCTCTGTTAGAGGTGTTCAAAAAATGTTTGCAATCAAATAAATAGCTCTACGAACGAATGGATCAGATCGATTTGGAAAATATTTGCATTAAATCCTAAACTTGTATGGGGAGGCTTTGGCCGGGCACCATAGAGCATAGAAACTCTTATTCTGACAGAAGACAGATTAAAACGTGTATCCAAACAGGAATTCTCTTCATCTGTATATCCTTCACACTCTTATCGGTTTTGTTTGGTGGGAGAGTGAAGCATTAAATAAAATGTCGAAGACCAAGAAGCAGCTGCTGTCGTCTGCTCCATGGAGGGGAGGAGGGGACGCAGAATTCCCCAACGGACAGCTGAAGGTCACAAACCAGCCAGGTGGTACGCCCACCATGTACGTTCCTGGTAAAAAGTCTAAGAACGGCCTCGGTCGTAACGATGATGCTTCGCCGCCTGAAATCGATCCTGAGCTCCGTTACAGTTTCCAGAGAAATTATCAGGTTAGTTGCTTACTTTTTTTCCACTAATTTACTCAGTGTGCCTCAATCTGAACGCTGTTGATTGATGACAAGAAACGATTTTTGTTCGGATGATTGTGATGGATGTTGAATAGAGGCCACGGTCGGTCTGTCTTATGGTTTCCTTCGTGCAAATAGTAATATGGCTGCAGCAATTTCTGCTCCTTAAATTCGAAAGCTTCATGGGTTTTATAATTTACACTTCTTAAAGGACACTTTGAAGCATATTGCTTCATTCATTACTATTAGGGATTTGAATGCTTCGAAGACTTCAATAGACTCTTCTAACATACTGTGCACAAAGGCTTCATTTTTCATCCCATGTCAGTGAAATCCTTGTATATGTGACTCATTCCACGTCTTCCTGGTGATGGCAAGGCCTACACATGTAATCTCCTGTCTTTTGTACCATGAAAGAGAAAACAATTCACTCAATTCTCCGCATAATAAGTGATGGCGTGTGCTTACTTTCATTATTTGTTTCCGCTTTTGACTTATGACTATTCTCTCTTGTATGCTTTCAGTTTATCCAGCGTGTCTTTAGCATTGACACCATAGTCAAACCTCTTCCTCCTGCTATGGCTTACAATGTCTCTCGCAATTTGAGTTTCTTCACGCGCATTTTCACACAGTTCTTTGGTAAGCTACTGGGCCGTCTCTTCAATTGTTTCCAGTTGTCGTTTGAGAAATTATTAAAAATAACATATATGATGTTCCTTTCCTAAAGAAGTAAAACAATGTGTTTAATGGGGATGTTTCACAAGAGTTCAGATTTCGGTGATTCAGTAAATTGGTAGGATATTCATAGTCATCTAGCTAAATCTCCAAGGCTTCACTATTGTTCTTAATGTTCTGCTTCCACTTTGAATTGGTGGATGCATTGCTTTGACAGCTTTGAGAACAGTATGAGCACATCAAAAGCTATGTTTCTACAAAGAGCATGCCACATAACATCACTATTTGATTCCCCCACATTCTTTCCTTGCATGCAATCCAATGTTCCAAAGAAAAGAAAAAATTCTGCCTTGGTCGATTAATCCCCTGATGAATCCCTAGAAGGTCAGCCACCAATTAGTTTTGTCCAATTCTACTAGAAACTTATAATTATCATCTTTAAGGATCAGGAGTTTCAGTTTTAGTCTCAAAGAAAATAGTTTGTAAAGTGTCTTTTGATGTAAGTTATATAAGATGAAAGAAAATTAGGTTTATTACTAATGAAACAAAATAAGCATCTTATTGTGTTACTTTTTCCTTCTTTTTATTATTTTTGAAATATTAATATTGAGTAAAATCATAAACATTTCATATCAAATACCCACACTGATTACAACTATTTGTCTTTTCAAATATTTTAAAATATTCACCCTTCAATTTAAATTTGAAGTTTGTAATAATGCTTAGAATTTTCTGGAGTATATTACTAGTTTTCATATAAAATTGATAGTTATAATTAGATATGTAATCCATTGCACTATAAATATATTTTAGATGTCACCGATTAGTCCACGATTTACCCATTAATCTCTAGAAGGTCGCCAAATCAGTTTGGTCCGATTTTCGATTTTGAGAACACTTTTCTATCAAGCAATCAAGTAGGAATCTAACCCCAGAACGAATTGTTTAATGCTGGTCTATGGGCTCTTTCTTTGTAATTGGACCAGTGGCAGGTTAAGTATTCCCCTCTCAGCACTCATTTTAAATTTTGTTGATGGGACACCTGTGTAACTATATCAATACAAACTATCTCATTTGCAGATCCTGAAGGTATAGCAAATGCCCAAAAGTCTCTTGGCATCGGACAAGAAGAAAAAGTACGACGTGTCCGCGACTAGTAGTTTGCTCCGTTTGTAACTGTAATTCATAATTTTTCTTGTTGCATCCGACATAATGTGGGTTTGAATACCATCTTGTACTGGGTACGTGTAGCGAATGAAATGAGATCCATGTCTATTTGTTAACTTCTTGTTGGGTACAGAGATTTAGAGTTTCTTGGGGAATGATGTGCTTGAAATAATAACAAGAAAAAGGTCACCTTTATGCTCTTCTGATAATTGTAATTCCGCAGCTATAGAGTATATGTTTGGCTCGGGCATATTATTTGCTTAGTGGATTTTCGAAGATAGCTAATGAGCCAATCAGAAATTCTTATCTTGACACGGGGCGCTATACTAGAACTGCAACCATCCAGTGGGCCAAGCAGCTGACAAATCGATTCAAAGAATGATGGATAAACCATTGACATCCATTTCTAAGCTAGAAGAAATATCTTCCTTTTAAAATTATTAAATACTGACAGAAACCAATAGGAAAATAGCGCAGGCAGAAGCTGAGAGGAAAATGAACACTATCAGTGCAGCAGCCACTCCATGTTTTGCACCTTTACCAGCTCTCAGGCCGTGTATCTCAGCACCATTGTTTCCCAATTCCTCATCACTACCTTCTAGATCAGTCGATTTTGCACCACTCAGGCTTTCTTCAGGTAATGCCTTCAACAGCAATTAAATGAATACCATGTCTCTTGTGCTTGGCCATTATTTTCTCCCACATGTTTCAGGTCCGAACAGGCTATCGTCTTTCCAAGTGCAAGCCTCGTCCTCTGAGGAATCGCCAAATCTTGAAGTAGGAGAGCTATTCTCAGATTTGAAAGCGAAGGTGATGGCTTTTCCACTTCATCTGATATTAACAAGGCATCTAAATATCACCCAAGTCTGCTCTATTTGTTGCTTATATAAATGTGAAGAGAATCAATTGTTTTCCATGACAGTGGGATGCACTTGAGAACAAGCCAACAGTGCTTTTATATGGAGGTGGCGCTGTAGTGGCGGTTTGGCTATCTTCAGTGATCATTGGGGCTATTAACTCAGTCCCTCTGGTGAGCAAATGAAGCACTTTCTTTCTGTCTCAACCCAAGTCTAATTCAGTTTACACACTTTACATATCCTTGACATTTCTTTTGACAATCCAGCTACCTAGTATCTTGGAGTTGGTTGGAATTGGATATTCAGGCTGGTTTGTATATCGATACCTTCTGTTTGAGGTAGCAGACTTATATGCACCCATCTGTAGCCATAACTATGGATTATGTTAGTATGTCTCCCATTTTATTGTTTATTTTTCATTGCTACAGTCTAGCAGAAAGGAGCTGGCAACTGATATTGATAGTCTGAAGAAGACGATAAGCAGCGCAATCGAATAGACAAACGATATCTACAAGTACTCCCAAGCTGTCTTTCACTTCTGGTTTTGATCTACCACGGAATCTGTTATTTGGATTTTTCCTGCGCTGATGACTTCCAATTCACTATATGCTCAGATCTTTTAATTTCCTTTATGGAACCTGTATAATATCAAATATGAAAATAAAGTTTCAAGTGTCTGGTCTTAGTGTTGTACTCAGAATTTTTGCTCAGTTTTTAAGGTATTCATCATATACCACTCCTTCTGCTCTGACCATTATCAGATAGGCCTTGTTTCATTTACTGATATCGTGAAAAAAAGAAATTAAAATTTGGCACCAGGGGTGTGGCCATGTGGTAAAAATGGTGAGAAGTGAATTCTAACAATCCACACGATCAGAATTCGAATCCCGGTCGCATGTGCGCATTTAATGAAGTAGTAACTCTCTACATATATATGTCAATATATACCAAAAGAACATGATAACATAATCTCAGTATACAATGAGGTTTAATGCCAAAATATCATACTTCGACTTTGTGCCATAGGAGGCTACTAGGTAATAGCTGTCCCATAACTACAATATGCAACTCAAGTAAATAGCCAACTTCTGCAACTTTTACTCAGACCTTTTGCATCCTCAAAAAGGCAACATGAGCAAACTCAAACATGGAGACTTAAATCAATATATGTCAGAAGAAGTACTGTCTGTGACGTGTGACGGGGCTGATTCTATGCTGAGCACTTGGTTCGAGCTTCCTCCATGTCTGTCGCTGGCCATCACCCTGAAAGATTCAGTCTTGAAGAAATCAAGACAATATGCAGAAGAGGAATAAGCAGAGAGTTGAGACAAGTGTGTTCCATTGCTGGCCACTTCAGTCAAGTGCCCTTCTCTGTGATCCCCACTCCCATTGTTATCAGTCATCGCGGCAGCGGAAGATTCAGTCTTTTAAAAAATAAAAAAAGGAATGGACGTAGACCGAGCTGGGTCATAACACCAAGAAGAAGCAGGTGTGTTGTAAGAGAGGTGTGAGTGAGTGTGATATGAAGTAAAATAAAAATTGTAAAGTAGAGGTTGAAGGTAACAGCTCAAGAGAATGAAACCTTTTATTTCAATTGATTGAGGGCATTAATGCACAGAAGATTATAAGAAGATTCAAGGAATGCTTCATGAAGGCATCTTTTCGGATTATCAGGTCCAATTCTCTTCTCTCAAACTATCACCCTTCCTTCCTTCCTGCCAAATTTCTCCTCTTGTTTTGTTCCATAACAATTTGTATCAATTGATATCAGAGCGGTCTCCTGTGACCATGGCTCAGACTCGCTCTCAAACCGCTTCAACTTCTCACTCCCCACCAACTGACCTGTATGAGGAGAAGCACTCCCTGTTGGGCGCGATATGATAAGAACATCCCGAATCAAGAATCCAAGCATCCACGAACTGAGTAGTTGAAACCGAAAGCATATCGCCATCACTGCAATCAGAATCATTCTCCGCCACATTCACAGACTTCGATGATTCCCCGTTTTTCCCATCAGTCTGCTTATTCCACATTGGACAGTCCCTCTTCATATGTCCCGGCTCCTTACACTTGTAGCAAAGAATCGCCTTCTTGCCCTTTGATTTTGATCTTGAGTTCCGTTTTCCAGAACCATCCTTCTCAGACTTTCTCCCACGGTCCTGACTGCTTTTGACATACAAACTGTTAGCTTGTGAAGAATTCTCCCCTGCATTCTGCTTTCGCTGGTGTTGGGCCAACAAGGCTGCAATAATCTCTTCAACTTTGATAGTTTCTTTTTCGTACGTCAAAGTGGTCACCATGTGGTCATAAGAAGGAGGCAACGAACACAATAAGATCATTGCTCTGTCTTCATCCTCAATCTTCATCTCAAGCTGCGCAAGATCCATGATGATTTGATTAAAGACATTCACGTGCTGAGCCAAATCACTCCCTTCCTTCATCTTCAGCCCGTACAACCTCTGCTTTAGATACAATTTATTTGTAAGGGATTTCGACATAAACTGAGACTCCAACTTCTTCCAAATTTCTCTTGGACGACAAAGTCATCATGTGGTACATAACCTCGTCCGCCAAACACAGCCGTATTGTTCCTGCAGCTCGCTGCTGCATATCCTCCCAATCTTCGTCCTTCATTGATTCAGGCTTCACAGGTTTCAAAGCTTTCAGAATCCCTTGCTGCGCTAACAGATCCTTCACCTTTGTCTGCCACAATCCGAAATTACCGTGACCATTGAACTTGACCACTTCGAATTTAGCACTTGACATAGCCATCTCAACTTTGCTCTGATACCACTTGTTGAGAATTCCGGCTAACTAACAAGAGAGAAAATAGTAAATAGCACACAAGATTTAACGAGGTTCGGCAGTGTGCCTACGTCCTCGGGAGCAAAAGAGCGGCTGCGTATTATTGAGTGTGTCGTCGCTGTCGTCGTTGACGTAGACATATCCTATTAGGTTACAGTTACATGATATTTATAATAGAAACCCTATTCCTATACCATACCGCGGGCCTTTGGCCCCGCTACCCCAAACCCACTTAATCCTGGCCCACAACTACTAACCTTGTTGTCACCATCCACTGAGATTCAGCCCTATGTCACTTCCTGCTCCACTTTGACATAAGTCATTTATCAGTATATGAGATATACCCAACATCAACCTTTCAAACATCATGACCAAACAACCACATACATCTCCTGCTGTTGAACTTATGCGTTCTACCAATGAATTGGATCAATCCTCAAACCCGGTATTTCCAGATTTTTCAAGTCATTATATCAAGTTGGAGTTTCCTAAATTTAATGGAGAGGAAGTATCAGACTGGATCTTCCATGCCGAACAATTTTTTGAGTTAGATCAAACCCCAGAAGCATCGAATATTAGAATGGCTGGAATACATTTTACAGGAAAGGCAAAAACCAACAAGGTGTTGGCCTAGTGGCATTGGGTGTTGTCTAACAACCCCAAGGTCATGGGTTCAAGCCCTGTTGGTACCGCATTTACGCTTAGATACGCTGGAGGTGCGCGTGAGCTGACCCGCAGTGAGTATGGGCGTACACTATCAAGATAGAGGGGGTGTGCGGCCCCTGACCACAAAGGGGGGAGTGGGGAACCACTATCAGGAAAGGCAAAATCTTGGTTAGGACTTATGAAAAAACATGTATCAAAATCCCACTTATAGCCAGATTTCATGATAAGGTGTTGGTAGATGCTTTTCTGAGATTAAAAAACTTAAAAAAATTGGTTCTTTGTTGACTTATCTTAAAGAATTTGATTGTTTGTTGAGTAAAGCAGATTTAACTGAAGCGCAGACCTTAAGCCATTTTCTGGGTGACTTAAAAGAAGAGGTGGAATTGTCTGTCAGATTGTTTCGTCCCACTACCTTACAAGATGCTTATGCCATGGCTAAGGTCCAAGATTAGTTGTGGAACTCAAAAAATCCTACTTGCATTACTAAACTCACCAGACATTACACCAATAGCTATACACCCACTACAATAAAAACCACAGTTTATTCCCATAATTTTCCTGACCCTCATAAACTGAACCAATTGTTACCTACACCCTCTCAGC
>NQLW01000020.1:1459178-1489899 GCA_002312845.1 Kalanchoe fedtschenkoi
ATAAACTTGTAATAATTTATTGATTTATGTGTTAATTACACCTTTTAAGGTATGAATAAACTTTGTTACTTCTTGAACAATGTGACTAACAATTTTTCAATAATTGTACTGTATTAATATAATTGGATCCACATTTAAAACCAATTAGTAATAAATTGGTGAGTCCAATTATAGTTAAAAAGAATTGTTGAGATTTATAGGGTGATATGGGACAAGCCCACATGCACATCATCATTGAGAATTTTTATGAACTTATCTTCTATTTACAGTTTCAGAATACATCATCTTTTGAAAGCTGACTCCACTCTTAAGACCCAAGATTGTGTACTTCTTTTTCTTGTATTGCCATGAAACTCATGTTTAAAATAAGGAGAAAAATCCAAAAGGGGCTCTGAACTACCACCGCTTATCTAATTACGGTCAGAACTACCACGATTTCCAAAAATGGTGCATGAAAAAAAAAATAGACTGAGTTTCTAAAATAAAATTCACCATTACATTCCAAAACTAATATTATTATAAGACTTAGATTTGTGTGTGAAGATTACGTCGTTTGGTTATCGAAAGACGTGGTTTTCTTTATGTGCGCAAAATGATATAATTTATTTTGATAACCAAACGATGTAATTTTTGCACAAAAATCTAACTCTTTTAATAATATTAGTTTAAGAATTTAATTGTAAGTTTTATTTTAGAAAATCAGTTCAATTTTTTTTCATCACACCCTTTTTAGAAATCGTCGTAGTTTTGACCGCTATTAGGTAAGTGGTGGTAGTTCAGGGCCCATTTTGGTTTTATCCCTTAAAATAATGTCAAAACTGGAAAAAAAAAATTCTAGATTCATATTTCAAGTGAATCATGTTTAGAGAGAACTGAATACAAACAACTATTAGCTTTGAACATCTAGAACTTCGTTCCTTTGGACTCAATATATTCTACATCGTTGAATCACCTCTTAATGAGAACAAGTTCTTTTTCCATTACTTCTCGAAGATCTTATGCTTGCAAGTTGCAACTATTCCTCCATTTTGACAACCCACAGCTGATAATTTTCACCATTCAAAAATGCGGTGAATAAGAAAATATTTATTTGAAGTCATAAACATATAACACATTGTAATACATTTACATATATTCCACTTTGGTTCATCATGAAATAAATATTTAATTTATTCAAACTCTTGAACATCTTTCAAAATGCATGGGTAGACTCAAACCAAAATTTGGGGTACTGCTACGAACAAAAATTTAATCCTTGTTTGGATAAATAATAATCCGAATTTTAAAAAATGACTTTGATTATAAGTATTATTAATATTTTTTCGCATCTCGAACCAAAATACATAATTCGGTATTATTTTTTCTATACCCTCTATTTAAAACTGCTACTGAAAACTGACTAATAGATATAAATTTTGATTACCAAATATAGAACACTTAAAACAACAAAGAACACAAGACACTTTCCACAACAACAAGTTCTTACAACAAGCCACCAAGAGAGTGGATAATTCTCAACTCACGAGTAGGGTTGCAAGCGAACCGATGTACTCGCGAGCTGCTCATGAACGAGCTCGGTTATTACTCGATTAAAACTCGTTTGTTAATTAAACGAGTTGATCACGAACAACAATTATAAGCTCGTTTAATAAACAAGCCGAACATGTGCAAGAGGGTGTTTGGCTCGTTTATGTTCGCGAACAAGCTCGATAAGAAGGTTGATAAGAAGCTCGATAAGAAGCTTGACAACTCTATTAAAAAGATTGAGGACTTATCAACTTAAGTTAGAATGTAACTCAAATTCAAACAAGTCAATCTATCGTAACAAGAGTTGAGAATTCAAAATTAGTGAAGATGACTACAATAATCAACATAAATTTCGTCTAATGCAAATGAAACGGATGTAACTTATGTCTATCATTTGAGCCAAACATGAACAATGAGGTATTCGACTCATTTATGGGCACGTTTAAATGCTCCATTTAAACTCATTTAGACTCACTACGAACCTTTTTTTATAAATTTATAAAGTTACTAGTAAATAGAATAAGATTTTTTAACGAGTAACTCATTTAAGACTCGTTCAAACTTGTTTAAATGCTCGTTTATCATATATATTAAATTTTATATTATATCAATCCAAATGCTCGAGTAAAGCTCGAGCTCGGCTCGAACTCGTTAAAATTAAACGAGCCGAGCTTGAACTTATATTTTAAAAGCTCGTTAATACTCGGCTCAAGGTCGAATTCGTGAAATTTTAAATGAACGAACATGAACACTTTACTATCCGGCTCGACTCATTTGCACCCCTACTCACGAGTTTGAATCTCCTAAGAAAATAGGTTAAAAAATTTCTTACAATCAATTTATGCAAAAATCTGGAAAAAACAATTACTGCTAAATTTAACTACAATATTCTTTGCTGGTCCTGCAAAATAGGGTATTATTTTAAGAATCAAAAGATACATTTTACCAAATACTAAATCCAATTTAGTAATTCAGAGAACCAAAACAGGGAAACATGATGCCACTCTTGAAAGCGAAATCAATTCAGGTAAATATTATTGGCAGATGGTTCAAGGTTTTCTGCCCTTCCAAACCGTACAATGATTTCCTGATCAAAGAAGTTAATAAATAAAGATTCTTCTGCATCAGGTTTGTTTTTTCTCAGCAAGTAGCTACAACTTTGGCCAGTTTTGTTCATCACTGCTTCAGCTGAGGTTCCTTTGACACTGGTTCATCTATGTTTTTTGTAGTAACTGCTTCCAGCGTCTTGTAAAACTCTTCGGGTAGAGGCCCAGGTCGGTGCAAAGGAACATGCTTCGAAACTGGAGCATCATTTTCAATAACTTCACACTCATAGTCGTCGGGGACACCCCAAGGGTCCCACTCTGTAAATAATAAAATATAAAACACCAGTAGCCATGAGTGGAAACTGTAGGTGTAGAGCTAATTGTCTGAAGACTTGTTCAATCAACTTTATAACATTGCTGTGGCTATCAAAATCCAGTCTAAGAATATTGAACAAAAACAGTATACTCTACATGCACTTCAGAATCACCATAGAAATCAAATATTTGCATCTGTCTGGTTTCTACTAAAGAAATCAAATTTTCAAAGCCCTTCATTCCGAACTGCTGTAGCAAAGAAAAGGTCTAGGAACTGACAATTTAAGATATGCACGAAACCTTTATGGAGTCAGTCCTAACTCTTAGATGCACATCCAGCAAAGGTGAAACAACTCAAAAACCAATAAACTAGAACTACTTTGTTACCGTTCAGCATATCAAGATTAAAAAGTATCTAAAAGGAGTATCAGCTGGTGATCACTTATAAGGGAAGGACAGTGATTCAACTCTGTGTAACAATATGTTGCCTGTTGAGCATTAAAGATGTGTTCTTTGAAGTTGAAACTATTTCACCTCAGTCCATTCCAGGCTAATTCAGCTTCTTTTTTGGTGACACAAAAACTTTTAGAGCACTTTGGTGATATTAACTTTCTCCCTCAATTGAGCTTATGAAAAATGTTCAGTTAAGTCAAATGCAGTTCAGATTCAATACCAAATGTGGAGGGATCAAATGACCAAAAGAAGTAGACATGTGAACTGAGGAACACAGAAATAATATTCTTTTTAGATTAAAAACTACAAGCAAGACAAAGACACATGATATATAAGTTTAGAATTTCTTATCGGACAGTACCACCACCTTGCTGCGTAATACCACACAGGCCAGCAACTAGCTTTGATTGGATACAGAAGCTGATCATATATTGGAGAACATTGGATGGAATTTTAGGGTAACCTACAGCTGACCCTTGACTTATATTATTATCCAGGTTAGTACTACTATTTCTTCTAACTTATAGCCTCATGAGCAACCAGAGGAAAGCAAAAACAAGTGGCGAAATCTGAAAAAAAAATTCAATCAGCCGGGAAAACAAAAACAAGGAGCAGTTGCTGACCAATCATTTTGGCGATAAGGGTGAGCTCATCCCTGGCCTCTTCGATGAGCTCCTCAACCTGGCCACAGCCAAGGCGCTTCTCAATGTCATCCCAATCTCGTTCCTCCTGGCAAACCTTGAGCCTATGGCGAGTGAAACTCTCAACAGCCTTCCGGTACCCTTCGTCCTCCGGAACAGCCTTGATCTCGTTCAGGGTTTTGGTGTAGAGGGAGATGAGGACTTCTCTAGCGTTGGGCACCACATCCAGTCCCACGATCCCCGTCGACTCCTTCACTTTCGCCATCAACGGCCCGGCGATTCTCCGAAGAAACATCTTCCCGTCGCCCAAAACACCAAATGCGATGGCCGATCTCAGATGCACACGCATGAGTTGTGATTAAAATACTCATTCTATACTTAAATAAAATGTTATGCTCATCAGATGATTGTTATGTTCAACGCATGAGTTGCTAGGTTCATCAAATTAGTTTTTATGCTCATCAGATAATATATTCATCAGATTAGTTGTGATGTTCATCAGATGAGCTGTTATATTCATTAAATGAGTTGGTGTGTTCATGAGCTGATATGTTCATCAAATGAACTGCTATGTTCATCAGATTTAAGAATGAAATATTTTAATGAAAATAAAATAAAACAACGTCGTTTTCGAGCGAGAGCATTCATCATCCACCCATGAGTCATTGCTCTATTCATCTCTATTATTATAATTATTTTTATTTGTGTGAATGTAAAATTTGTACATGGATGTTTCAAAAGGCAAAACATCAACCACAAAGTAGGAATTTAAAAAAAAAATCTACAAATTTTTTATTTTTTACTGTCCGAAGCAGCAAAAGGTATTAACTACAGAATTTCATTATCCCCATTGACTCCTTTAAACATTGTTAACCTAACACCAACACCTTTAAGGTGCGTTTGACAAGAGGGATAATTACAGGGATAGGATAAATAATACTAAAAGTCTGTTTGGTATGTTTTTCAACTTAATCCAGGTACTATGATTACTTGTAAAATTTGATATTATTTATCCCACCATTTAAGGTGGGTTAAATTATCCCGAAGAGATAATTACATTCTAATGCAAAATTACCCTTCAAATCGATAAGCATATTACTGTCGCTTTCTTTCGTCGCGAGACGAAATTCGAATTAGGGCAACAGAGCAGACCACCGCGTGGACAGAGACATCGACGAGAGAACGTCAGACTTGACGATCGCAACACCTCGGAAGCCATTGAAGACGACTGATAAAACGAATCACACACAGAAACATTGATGCTCTGGCACCACCATTGATGCTTAGCTGCGATATGCTGCTCGACTAAGGATTTGATGTTGAAACATTGAGAATTTCTGACAAGTATGTGTAAGATGGAGATCGAAACAACGACAAACAAGAAAAATAAGGAAAGGGCAGCAAATAGGATATAGATGTAATTTTGATAACTGTGTAAGGTTATTTTGGTAAAGTATTTTTAATCCTGATGCTAACCAAACATGTTTTAAAAATTACATATAGTATTATTATATCTAATCTGAGTATAAATTATCCCTTCACTTATAATACCTAATCCTTATAACAGCTACCAAACACAACCTTAACATTCATTAATAGTCCGCTATAAATTCGTCTCTCTCTGCATGTGTGTGCTTCACTCTTTCATGCTCTCCTAATGACTCGTGCTTGAATCTGGTGAAGGGATATTAAAAACATGCAAATCAATATTTGCTTATGGATGGTAACTACAAACCAAGCAAGTTAGTAACTATCTAAAGTGCGATCAGCAAATCAACAATTAAAAAAGGAAAAAATACAAAATGGAGTACTTAAAAATTACTGTAATAACTATCCAAATTTAAAATTCATGATATTTAAATTTGCATGGTCTCTATATAATTTTACAATTCTTAATCAACCTCACAAATCATTTTATCTAATTTCATTTGCACCGAAACACCCATGGATTTAAAACCAAAGTTATTAGAACCGGACCGGAGGCCAAACCGGTCAGGGCTCCAATTTTTGGTTTTCTGGTTGAAACGGTTGTTCAAACCCGTTCAACCATCGATCCAATTACATGAAATTATTACAATAAATGAAACTTAATGTGCTAATTTTTTAAAGTACAACCAAGATATATAGGTAGTCTGTTGGTTGTAGCATTCTTCCAAACTAGCAAAGGGTTGGGATGGAAACCCAACAACAACCATTTAATAAAATAAATTTTTAGATATGCATAATATGTAATTAAAATTAAGTTTAGCCGTTAATTATAATAAATCGATTCAACAGGAACGATCCGGTTCACCGATTGTGTTATAAACCGATCGGTTTTTTCGGTTCACAATGCAATCTGATACCAACTGGCCGGTCCGGTCCGATTCTGATAACTATGTTTGTAACCCTTAAGAATTTTGTTCAAATAATAATTCTCATTTAGTTTTGTACATGGAAATTTTTTATTAATAAAAAATTATTTATAACTTCATTACTATTAGATATTTTTTTAATAAAAAAATGATACATGAAAACAGTTGTTTTTTTTCAAATGATAAAATAAGTTAAATAACCTCGGAGATTTTCTCAAAATGATATAATTTCTATCTAAGTTCATTATTTTTAATCTTGATATTCTTTAAAAAAATCATGGATTTTTTTTTCTTTTTAGAACAATATCCTAAACAGCAAGTGTTGTAAGGGTGATGCTTATTCAACAATCAAGCAATGTGTTGCGAGGAAAGTTCTGATTTAACAAATAATCATAAATTACCATGTGTAAAAAATCGTAATAATATTTTTTATTTACTTAAACAATTGTTAACCACTGATTGGATATCAATACTCTAATTACCCTCCTGGGATATTGCTTTGTTACTTTTGATTACATTTTTTAATTTTACTTTTTATTTTTGAAACATTTTTCATTTAGTAGAATAAGTTAAAATTAAAATCTGAAGACATTCTCCAAATGATAATCCCATTATTTTTATGATTTTCTTAAAAATATGTGCATGGAAAAGGTTTTTCTTATTTTAGTTTCTCATTAATTTTTTGAAACATTTTTCATTTAGTAGAATGAGTACAAAATAGGAGTTTGAGTGCAAACGAAATGTGATAAAGTAATTTGTGAGGCTAATTAAGAATTATAAAATACACAAAGACCCCTCAATTCTAAATGATCGTAAATTTTAAAATTAAATTGTTATGATCATAATTTTCAAATGAACACCAATCCACATTAACTTCCGATCCTCATCCGCTATACACACTATGGCTTAAATCTTAGCTAGAAAGTTTCAATTTTCTGTGAGGCTTCCCACTTCACAGCAAAGTTGTTTCCACCTGAACTCCATGCATCCAAGTATGGCTTATATTTCTTGTCTCGTGAAGCTTCTTCACCTAATTAACACATATTTTAAATTTTTTAATGATCTAAAACGAAGATAGTTGGTGTTTGACGTAATTAAGAAATTATTATCCAGTCATGTTTTACGGCTTTTTGATTCGCTTTGAAGCCCGTGAGAAGCTCCGGAAACTAATTCTGAACCCAAACATCTGTCATTTTGGACAATTGTCTATTCGCAAATAATCTGGGGCTGATGCCTACTGGTATTGTTTGATGAGAGCAGAGAAGATGTTGCAGGAAATATAAAAGAAGTAGAGGGGGGGGAGGGAGGATTGTAATTCTTGTTGTTTTCGTTCATCTGATCATCAATCTATATAAAGCTGATGTTGTAATAGATTTAATAATAACTTCTATAACAAAATTATGCCTATGAAAATAAGATATACCATGTGGTGATTGGATAGAGTTTGTTAGGGATTCTTTTCCTCACTATTTTGTCTTTTTCTGCTTCTTCTGGAATTCCTCTTGCTACTCCTCAAGGTTGAATTTTGGATAAGCTGTGCGGAATTCCTTAGCATTTTCCCATGTTGCATGGTCTGGTGGCTCCCATTTCCATTGGATGAGGTATTGCAGTGTTTCTGCCCCATTTATAAGGAGTTGTTGTTGGTCAAGTAATTTGTCAAGGGCGTCAACCGGGTGACCCTTTGTAAACTGTTCTGGCAGGGGATTTTTGGCTGTGTAGGGATCTTCTTTACATAACTTGAGCAAAGAAACATGAAAGATGTTGTGAACCTTTGGTTCCATAGGCAAATCAAGCTTATACGCCACTAGTCCCATGCGCTGAATAATTTGGAAGGGGCCATAATATCACTTGGCCAATATGTGGGTTCGGACTCGAGCGAGTGTTATCTGTTGATAGGGTTGGAGCCGCACATATACCCAGTCCCCTTCATTGAATTCCTTTTCAGTCTGATGTGCATTTACTTGTTGTTGCATACGGAGTCGAGCCCGTGCTATATTGTCTCGCAGCTTGCTTATCAACTGAGCTCTGAAAGACAGAGAGTCGTCTACTGTGACCACACGAGATTGGCCTGGGACATAGTCCAATAGGGTTGGTGGTGGGTGGCCATACATTGCTTCGAAGGGAGTAATTTTAATTCTCAAGTGCCATGAGGTGTTATAATGGTATTCTGCCTAGTGTAATCTCATATAATCTTCAAGGCATCTATTCACTACCTCGGTTAGACCGTTGGTCCCGGTCCGTGATAATTGCCCTTTGCATACTGTGTAGGCAAACAAATTCTTTTGTGAATACCTGAGCAACTATTGTAGTTGTATACTTGGAAGTCAATGCGATGAAATGAGCTCCCTTGAATAATCTATCTAGAATTACCAATATTGTTGTATGACCTTTTGAAGTGGGACGATGAGTGATGAAGTCAGAGGATATCTCCTGCCAGACTTGGGAGGGTATTGGCAGCGGCTGTAATAGTCCTTGAGGAGCAATGTTAATGCTTTTTATTTGTTGACAAGTGGCACACTTTTCCACATAGTCCTTGACATCCTTTCGAAGGCTCTTCCAAAAAAAAAGGTTGAAAACAATCTTTGTGTTGTGCGGTGTATCCCCGCATGACCACCTATTGAAGAGTTGTGGTATTCTTGTATCAAAAGAGTTTTAATTATACTGTCCTTTGGTATTAAAAGTCTTTCTTCATAGAGCAGCAAGCCATCTCAGACCATAAGCTTGGGATGTATCTCTGGTTGGTTGTGGACTGTTATCAAAAGTTGATGGCCATCAGGGTTAGTTGACTAGTAAGCTCGCAAGTCCTGTAAAATCCCTAACACAGGTCGTGAGAAAACTGTGATGGATAAGCAAGCACCTCCATCGGTACTTGAGTCGCCTACCTCATCAAGGCAGGAAAGAGCATCCGCTGGGCCATTTTCATTTCCTGATTTATAACGCACCTAAAAATCATATCTCATTAGCTTCCCCATCCATTTTTGCTGATCCGGTGTATGAATGGTATGCTGAGCATTAAGGGCTGGTGGTCAATTTGAATGGTGAATTTGTACCCCAATAGATACTGTCGCCATTTGGTTATTGTTGTGACCATTGCATAGAACTCACGGTAGCAAGTTAAAGAGGCTTTGAGGGATTCTGTGAGCAACTTGTTATAGTTAGCAATCGAGTGACCATTTTGAGAAAGGACAATCCCTATTCCAATCCCTAATGCATCAGTTTGCACCATAAACTCTTGGTTAAAATCTAGAAGAACAAGTACAGGTGTAGAGGACAAAGCCTCTTGAGTGCCTGGAAGGTGCGGTCTGCAGCCGTCATCCAGACAAAGGCTTCTTTTTGCAGCATTTGGGTTAAGGGCGAAGCGATGGCTGCATATTTGGGTACGAATTGCCTATAATAACCGGTCAATCCTAGGAATCCCTGCAATTATCTTACATTCTTAGGAATGGCCCAAGTGTGTATGCTCTGAATCTTAGTGGCATCAACTTCCACACCTGCAGGTGAGATGACATGGCCTAGGTAGGCTACTGAGCGGTGTGTTAAATCACATTTGGAAGGCTTACAGTAGAATGGATGTGTGAGAAGTAGTTAGAGTACCTCGTGGAGCAGCTATATGTGGTTGCTCCATGAATTGTTATAGATGAGGATGATGTCAAAGAATACCAAGACTCCCCGTCGTAGCATTGGTCGGAATAAATTGTTCATTTCAGCCTGAAGGGTAACCGGAGCATTGGTTAGCCCAAAAGGCATCACAAGAAATTCACAGTGGCCATCGTGTGTCCTGAAGGCAGTTTTGTAGACATCCTCAGGGTTAATTCGAATCTGGTGATAGTCCACATGGAGATCCAATTTGGTGAACAGGGCAGCCCCGTGCAGTTCATCTAGCAATTCATCGATGGTCGGTATAGGAAAGTGGGCCTTGACGGTAACGGTGTTGAGTGCTTTGTAGTCGACATAAACACGCTATGTATAGTCTTTCTTTTTAACGCACATGAGATGAAAATGGACTACTGCTGGGTCGAATAATGTTGTCTGTAAGCATTTCTTGTATAAGCCTTTCAATCTCCCCCTTCTGAAAGTCGGTATGGTCTCGCGTTCATCGGAGAAGTTTTACCTAATAACGTAATTTGGTGATCAGTATTGCGGTGTGGTGGCAGCCCTCAAGGTTGTTCAAAGACTTGTCGAAATTGATGTAAGGTGAGTCGGAGCTCCTCCGCCTCCGATGGTGACAAGTCGGAAGGGATGGTTAGACTGGGTGTTGTATCGTGGTGGAAGGCCGTGTTCGGTGGAAGTCGGAGGGCTTATAGCTGGAAAAAAGAGCCGACGGCCTGCTGCCTAGTGGCTCGTTTGAGCTGACTTAAAGTCATGTGGGCTAGCTTTCCGGTTAAGTTAAGCCCACATAATCTTATCTTTTCTCCCTTGCAATTGAACTCAAGCCACATCTCCTTAAAGCAAAAAAGGGTAGGGCCGATGCTGCTTAGCCATTGTACCCCCAGGTTGATATCGGCACCATAAATCCATAGAAGATGGAGATTGACTCTAATGTTGAGGCCTTCAAATTGAATTGGTACCTGACGGCTTACTCTGCCACACTGAAGCTTGTCTCCATTCCCAATTGTGACACCAAGGTGTTGTGCTCGTTCTACCGCCAACCCTAGGTGTTTGGCGAGCTCCCCATGAATGAAGTTGTGTGTTGACCCACTGTCAATCCAAATAGTGACAGGTCTCCCCTTGATGCATGCCGCCAGACGAAGCGTGTTGTGGTTAATCTGTCTGCACAACCCATCAAAGGTAATATTTGGTGGATCACCAAAGGTGGTTGTGTATCGTCTTCCAAATCTGGGTTTAACAGTGGGATTTATTGAGAAAAATTGAATTCCTCTAGAGTTTCGATGATGGGCTCTCTATAACCCTGAAGAAGCAGGCATTGGAATTGAGGGTGAAAGTTGTGGTTAACCGTGAATCGTTCATCGCAATTATAACACAGACCTTTCTCACTTCGTGAAGCCATCCCATTCGGGTCAAGTGTTTAAAGGGGAGTGTGGATTTTAGTGGTGTCGAGATGGGTTTTAGCCAAGGGGATGAGTTTGTGTTAATTGCATTTGGGCAACTGTATGGGTGAAGCGGTGGTCGAGAGCTTAACTGTCGTGGCTGATGACGACACTCAGCCAGGGTTTTATCTTCCACTATTCGAGCCATTGCCATAGCTTGATGCAGGGTTTGGAGTCGTAGTAGAGTCATCTCTCGCCTAATCTCTGATTTCAAAGCTGCCATGAATTTCTTTTGCAAGTTATCAGGTGACAATCTGGGTGTATGTGTCGAGAGGGTTTCGAACTAAGCGATGTCAGCCGATTCAACTCAATTTCGACATCCCAATAGTCAGAGGGACCAAAATGCCTCATCAGTTCCGTGATGAATCTTCACCAGTCTAGTAGTCTGCTGGTGGTTTGCATGAAGCGGTACTAGTGCAGCGCTGACCCTGTCAAATGGTGGAAAGCTACCACATGTCGTTGAGGTTCTAGAATCTGTTGTATCTCAAAGAAGCACTCGGCTTGAAAGAGCCAGCCCTCTACATCTTCCTCTCATGAGTATGTAGGCAGCACAAGTTTTGGGAGGTTGCTGCTGGTTGGTACCTGGTTGTGGAGGTTTGAGTTTTGAGTGTAGTGGGTATGCTGGTTGGAGTTCTTGTTGTTTTGGAGTAGGTACGGGTAAGGTCTGGGCGATATAGGAGGGGTTCATAGTAGAGGTGGAGTAGTACGGGAGGATGATGGGAAGGATGACAATGGGTTGTCCATGGGCCGTTTTTCTGAGTTAAAGGCAAGTACCATGACTTCTAATAACTTCTGGTGCTGGTCTTGAAATATAGCCATGAGTTGCACCATCCGCTCCTCATGTTTCTGGTTTTGGGTCTGCAAGATCTGTTCACGCTTCTGATTTTAAGTTTGCAGTGCCTCCTCGGTGCTTGAACTCATTTAGTTGTGCAGATAACTCTACATCAGTAGGCATCCTTGGAGTTTTTTTGTCTCTAAATGAGAGCACCAAATTGATGCCTACTGGTATTGTTTGATGAGAGCAGAGAAAATGTTGAGGGAAATATAAAAGAAGTAGAAGATTGGGGGGAGAGAGGATTGTAATTCTTATTGTTTCATTCATCTCATCATTAGTCTATATATAGCTGATATTGTAACATATTTAATTACAACTTCTGCAACAAAATCATGTCTAGCAAAATCAGATATTCCATGTGGTGATTGGATAGAGCTTGTTATGGATTCTTTTCCTAACTGTTTTGTCCTTTTCTGCTTCTTCTGGAATTCCTCTTGCAACAAGGGCCCTCTCTCTGGCGGCACCACCTTCATTCTCTGACCCTCTTCCTCTCAATTTTCTAATTTGGCATAAGTTAATATATTATTATAGCTCTAATATCATGCTGCAACAGGTCAAAAGCTGCTTGAAGAGCTTCCATACAACTTTCAAGGAGGCATATAGGAAGCAGACTTTGTAGAGTGTACCGAATTCGAAGTTGAGGGACGAGATTAAGACCTCTATTTCCATGGCTCCAATATACAAAGCTTTTTAGGCTGACATCAGACTCTACATTCTTTGACCTTGAGAGATTGTGTCGTGAAATGTAGACAACAACAGAAATGGATTTGTAACAGATTGTTAGTGACCGCCATTGGTTTGGGTTAACAATATTTAATAAAGTCAATGGGTTAACATAAATATGTATTTTTTTCACCTTATTTATAAATTTTAGTAATTCAAAATAAGTGGTCAAATATGAGTGGTTAACAATATTAGTAATTCACCTTATTCAAATATGACTACTATTTGTGCTAACATACCACTTTAGACTAAGGAAAATAAGTGGTCATAAGCGTAACAATGTCCTGGACAAGCTTAGACTATGACACCCTCCCCCGCTCAATTCATCGATGCTCTCAGCTACGTAGGCTGATCTTCCTGTTGAATGGCTGTTGTTGACTCACAAGAAGCGTCACAATCAGATATCCATCTTTGTGCATCTTCGCCATCTGTGTGCATCAAGAACTCATTGCATGTTGGAAGTTGTTTCTCTGGTTCATCTGAATGACTCTTATATGATTCATTATTACAACCCACTGGCTTATCATTGACGAAGACATCACTGTTCGCATCGCTGTCATTGCTTCTTACACCCATTATGTGCACCTGCTATTTACAGATATAAAAATGTGCACGAAATCGCAACTACACATATAAAAACATCCTAAAACACAAGTGCATTAAAACGTCCTAAAACACACGTGCATTATGATTTATAATGAGTAAAAGAACAAGGATGAATATAATACATGAATATATATAGGGGGCGGATCAGGTGAAAACCCTTCTAAATATGTAAACTGTGGACAAATTAGATTCGTTGATCACATTTCATCCAATGGACACAAATTTTTACAGATTTTATTATTTAATATTTTGAAAATATGATTAATTGTTTATTAATAATATATTAGATTTGTTGCACGAATCTCTCCTTTAAATAAGGAATCAACGATTCATTTTTTTCTCTTTCACGGCTATTTTCTGTTTGTTATAAATCATATTTTATTGGTGCACATTTCACAGATGTGCACCTATTTATAACCCAAAAACACATATGTGCACCAGGAACACACATGTGCCCTCATTTAAAATTCAGAAACACATATTTGCACCAAGAGCACGGATGTGCACCCATTTAAAACCCAGAACACAGATGTGCACCAGGAACACAAAAACCCAGAACACATGTGTACCCAGTTAAAACCCAGAACACATATGTGCACCAGAAACACAAAAATACAGATGTGCACCAACGATCCAGAAACATAGATGTGCACCAAGGGTCGAGCTCGATATCGATCGATAACAGTGATTTGTCGCTGAAGCTCCGCAGTCTACACCACTTTGTCGTTTCAAACTTTTGCTCCTCGACCACAAATCGACAGTCAATAAATTGATCGTGTGAAATTCAGAGGATGAAATCGAAAAATCACAAATAAATAAAATATATGATATGAGAGAGAAGAGATATGGTGGCGGCAATTAAGGTAACATTATCATGAAAAATTACAATTAATAGAAAATTAATAATTAAACATCAATTCAAAATTATGCTGGCTGTGGGATGATTTATGATTAAGGATATGATTAGTTCACAATTTACATATCCAAATCGATTTTCATATATATATATATATATATTAGAAGTTGCAAATCTTTGTATGAAATGTGGAAAAAAATCTCAGCGGGTGCAAAAAATAGATTGAACAATATAGGCGAAACACACGTAAGGCTTGAAAAATCCAGAAGAACACACTGAAAGCCGAGCACGAAAAATTCTCAAAAAACTAATTTGTATGAATTTTGTCGGAAGAGAAAAGAGTAGTCATGAGTATCTTTGGACGATGAAGGCGGTGAAGCCGTACGTGAAATTGGAGATTTGGAGATAGAAAAATAAAAATAAGAAAGTAATAAAAATATGATAAAAAAAGTGAAGCAAGATAATAATGAAAGCAAATAATGTCAACTAAGAATATTTTTTCAGATATAATCAATAAAGATATAAAGCGTTCCATGAAAATATCAAATCCACTTGCTTTAAATAAATTATTAAGTATAAATTCAATGCTATATTTTTAAAAAATTTAAAATAAAACAATACTAAAAAAGTTTATTAAACTTTTTATTTAAAAAAGAAAAACTATTTGTTGAGAAATTGGAGTAACGTGTATTTAATATGATATTGGGAATAATGGAATTTGAAAGAAAAAATTGAAAAAGAAATCGTGAGCGAGAGATTGATTGCACATCCTCGGAGTGGGAGCCAAGCTCAGACGTCCTCCACCTCCACAGAAAGCGAGATTCACAGTTTTGAGTTTGAATCCAATCTCTTCATTCCCAAACCCTATCCATCTCTGCACAAACTCACTTACTCTCAGATTGTCCAGAGAACAAGTTTGGGTTTGCGGAATCAATTTGTTATTTTGGAGCATAGAGTGTGAGGGGCTTTTGGACCATGGCGGAGGTAATCCTCCACATATACGATGTGACCAACAGCGGCTCCGACAAGACCAACAACACCATTGTTCAAATCAATAAGATCTTCAAAGACGGTATCGGCCTCGGCGGCATCTTTCACAGTGCCGTTCAGGTATCCTCGTTTACGTATTTCTTTGAGATCTAGCCGTCTTCAAAGCTCAACATCGAACGTTGTATCAGATCCAATTTTTCCTTTTTCTTCTTCTCTGTGATCCCAAGTATCTTTCAGGATTCTGTTTGATGCTTTACTTGTTGATATGCTTTTAAACCCCTCGATGCTGCAAACACCTCTCTTGTTTTCATTGGGTCATCTTATGTGAGTGGTACCACTTGTAGTCCATTTGATCTCACACCTTCCGTTTGCTACTTGTACCAGAAGAATTAAATATCTCCATGAAACTTTTTTTCTATCCAAATATTTAAGTTCTGTTGGTTATTCATGTATGGAAACCCACTTCTTTGCAGAAACAGAATTTTAGCATATTCTGTATTTAAAACATTGGAATCTATGTCTAAAACCTTCTAGAACTGAGTGTTATGAGAAATCTATGGACATCTGAGCTTCCTGGTATGTGATTTGGATTCATCTGGAATGGAATCTATTGGTATAAAAAGTTGGCATGCCTAAATACTGGCAGGAATTTTTTGGATATAACCATTGGTTGCTCTTTATATCCTATTGTTGACCGATGGCAGCAATTTGTTCAAAATGATGTAATAATTTATGGCACTGCCTGTTTTATTTTCAATGGGTTCTTTTCAGATCAGTAACTAGAGTTTTTTTTAGGGTGGGCCAAATATACTCTTTGTTTGTTTATTATTTCATGATGCCATAAAATGTTGAAAATATTCTATATGAGTCTGCATGCTGAGGCCACACGCTAATTTTTTTTATAATTATATAGAAAGTTGTATATGCTCAAGTACTACATCATTGGACAAAAACGTATCAAACATGACTAAGTAAGTATTTAATATTTGAATGATAAGCATAGATGCCTTAAACTAATCTCAATGCAAAACTTTACTATTTTTATTGTGTTGGCGCTATGGATCAAATAGCAAAATCATAGTGCCAATCTAATAAAAATAATATTAGATACGCCAAATGAAAAGATATGGGAAATGTGAAGAAACAAAATTCAGAGGGTGGGCCAATGCCTCCTTGGCCCCTTGCTCCACCATTGTTTTAAATTGCACTCAGATAATATTTGTATAAGGTTTTCGTAGAATTAGGTTCTTATAGGTTGAGCATTTTCTAGATTTTAAGGCTGACATATTTGTGTATACCTTCAAAAATGAGATCACAATTATTGTCCCTTTTCTAGCAATATGTGCAGCTGCAGGAAACTTAGATTATCATTTTGCCGATTGATACATAGTTAACTTTCATTCTGTGGCAGTCATCTGAGCCTGAAGCAACTTTGTTTTTTTTTTCTTTTTGTGTTTTTTTGTTATGTTTAAGATGAGAGGACTTAATGTATTTTTGTTTTCAAAAGAAGTCCATGTAGGGTCTGGATTTTAGTTGAACATAAGTTTGTAGTAGCAGTTATTTTCATCTGATAAATAAGGTGCCGCGGGAAATAGTTGGATATTTTGTACCAGCCACACTTTTCTAATCTAGTTGCCATAGACTGAAGAACCGATACACTGAAGGTAAAAAAGACTGGAAAGATCAACTATAAATTTAAGTTTTGTCAGTCTATAGGTTAAGAAAAACTTCGTGATGAAACTATTCTGATTTTTTATGCTATATCTTTATGAAATTTGACATTCATTTCGTGTTGCTGCTTCCATAAATCTCTGAAACTCCATTCTGTTTGTTCATTGGGTTAATTGTTAAGCACGAGAAGTTGGTGAGACATTACTGACCTCTGTATTTGATGCTTGATCATCTTTGAAGTGTTGACAGGTTCCTTGCATGATTGACAGGTATACGGGGATGAAGAATGGTCATTTGGGTTTTGCGAGCAAGGAACTGGAGTATTCAGCTGTCCTTCTGGGAAAAACCCGATGTATACCTACAGAGAGAATATTGTTCTTGGGAAAACTGATTTCTCAATTTTCAAAGTAAACCAGATCTTAAGGGAACTCAGTAGAGAGTGGCCTGGATACTCCTATGACTTGCTAGCTAAAAACTGCAATCATTTCTGTGATGAGTTCTGCGAAAGGCTTGGTGTGCCGAAACTGCCAGGTATTTACATCCCTTTCTCCACCTCCAGTTCATTTGTTATGATGACTCGGTATTTTTTTGATTTTTTTTTTGAATTGGTATACTTAAATGCGTGACTTGTTATGCATGTGTGACTTCATATAAAAGTGCTTTAGGATGACCTTGATTTATTAAGTAATTTCAACATGAAAGTAACAGCCTAAATTTGGTGTATTAAGCAACTTTAACATGAAAGTAACTGACTTCATATAAAAGTGCATTGCAATGTCTATGGTCTATTAAATAACTTCCAAAAGATCCGAGTTCAATTTTGGTGGTGCCATATTCAAAAACTTTTCATTTCGTGCTGGGAAATGTGTTGAGTCTTTAATGGGTTGGTATTTGTTAGAGGTTGCTCATTTGCAAGTCAGAGTTTCACTTGATTCATATGCACCATTATTCACCTAAATTAGGTTTTAGTACTCATGGTTAAAAATGAAAATTCCGCGACCTGCCATTATGTGAAACTGATGTCTTCAGCAAACTCGAAAGGGCATAGTGCTTGTTTATTTGATGAACAGTCGTCTTTATCGCGACAAAAGATTGCAAATATCTTTGATACATTTTGTCCCTCACTTATGATGTACATAAGATGAGTTGTGCACCTGTCTAAAATTTTGTTTGGAGTTTCACTCCCCATATTTGTTGTTGAACATTTGTGAGATTTGACTGAATAAAAAGTTACTTTTTTATATATATATTTCCTTACTGGTTCCTACTGGTGCAGGTTGGGTTAATAGATTTGCTAATGCCGGTGATGCTGCCATGGAAGTAGCAGGGAATACTGCTGTACGGGTAAGATGACTTGTTTCTCATAAATTATTAGCTGTTCTGAAAATTGACGTTTGGCGGCACCTACGTCATACGGCATCCCATTACATGAATTCTGCAACAACTCCATCACTATCGATGCTTTTTGTGTCTTGTCTGAGGAACCACCTCCATTCTTCACTTGTGACTCTTTGTTATGAGCCAAAGGGTTGGGCATATGCGGGGATGTATTGCTGACTTGTATTCCAGTAGAGGGATTGATATATATTATTGAAAACTTTTTTTTTTAGAGCTACAAGTCGTTAATATATAGTCCATATTGTCACCAAATTTCCTGACGCTGTTCTTGCTTTCTATCCTTGCAGTTGAAACAAGCCAAGACAGAAATTGTTTCAGCTAGTAAAATTGCATACCGGTTTCTTGTGGGAGTCACCTCAAATGCGACAGGCTCACCAGACTCTGCTGGCAATTCAAACAAAAGTAACCCGAAATTCCAAACTGCTTGGTTTAAGAACATGATAACTAGTGGTGCGAAGCCATCTAGTAGCTCAGAAGTTCAGAATCGAGAAGAGGAGATGCCTGGGCAGCAAAAAGGCCCTGAAGCAGAAGAACTGCAGCGGCAAAATTCACGTCATGAGAGGAGATTTTCCTCTTAGTTTGTCTTTCTGGTTGCTGTTAATCATGTAATTTAGTAGTTGTATTTTCTACTGCTGGTCCAAGAGAAAAGTTTTAAACTACTCGTTGGCAATGTGAAGTCGTATGTTGAATGGACAAAGTAGAACTTTCTATCCAAGTTGTATGTATGTATTGATGTCCAACCTTACGGTTGCTAACAATATGAACTGCATGGGTAAATGTTAACAGCTGTTGATTGTGTTTACACTGTCCTTTATATTTTGAGGTCCGTCTCTTGAAATTTTAGTAAGGTTGCTTTTCTTTATTTGATCATTGTAAAGACTACTGAATATTTCTTGCACTCTCATAGCGTTCCTCACATGATTTTCAAACCTCTGTGGTTTGTGAGATCATTAACATTAATGCTGTGTTTGGTTTAAGAAGAATAAGGAAGAAAAGAAAATGAGATGAAAAATGAATTTTTTATGGATTACATTCCATTTCCCTGTGGAAAATTAGAGAGAAGGTGTTAAAACAATTTTTAATTTTCTTTTTCATTTTCCATCAAATTTTCTTTCCCAAACTTTTTTTCAATCAAATAAAAGATTCATTCTCATTTTTTCTAAAAATTTTCTTACACAAATTTTCCTTAAACTAAATACAACCTAAAACTTTGGCCAACTATTTGAGAGTCTAGGACGGGGCAGGCGTCATTAAGTTATCATAAAACATGCTTATTCTTCCACATATGTAAGACTAAAAATGACTCAAGTCCTTAAATAGTTTGAAATCTCTAAATTCTATTGAAGATCTCTAAATTATCACAGATCTCTATAATTTCAAATGATGGGCAAAAACTATGCACATATAAGTTAAATTATCGTTAGCTCAAAATTACTTCATATTAACTTGAATATATGAAATATATCATTTTTATAATCTTTTGTTTGTTTTATAAATCTAAAATGATATAGTTTTGCACAAGTGCATCCACAACTTGTATGAAAATGCCGGTCATATCTGATTTCTTTTTCAGTATTACATATAATTTTCCTGCGCATAATTTACATGAGTCAACCATCTGGTCACATCCCGAAAATATATAGAATACGCTAAGCCTAATAATTTGTAGTCTGAGCTCCACCGCAGGTTAAAATTACAGAGCATACCAACTTGTCAAAGTAAAGTCTGAAGTATAACCAAAACAATGTCATAATTAACGAAACTGAGTTTTGGAGATTAATTACTAATCTCCCAAATACAGTCAATAACATTTAGAAATGGCTATTGCTAAGCACTCCCTCATTGTCTCACAATTCCCATAATATTATGTACAAAGCCATTATTTTAAAGTTTTAAGAAACAACAAAAACACCCTTCACAGAGCATTAACTCCCCTGACTTGTGCTAAACCGCTCAAACATCCCATTGAAAATAGCAGTTTCCAGATTCGACTCCTCGGCAATTTGCAGAGTAGACAGAGCTTGTGCAGCAAGCCGGCCAGCTGCAGCTGTGGCATCCTCAGTCCTCCAGCGTCCATCATCATCAATACACGGTGCATAGATGCTTCTAGCACAAGACCCAGAAGACACTGGCCAGAACTTATTAGCCCCAGCATCCAATTGGCCATTAGAAGAAACCCAACCTACTCCTCCAAATGAACACTTGCAAACATTTTGATGCGGAAAGTTGAACATCCGCCCACCCGCAAAGATGCCAACGTTGTTGTTAGGGCAATCCCAGTGGTCATACCCATGCTTTTTCTTTAACATCAGCTTGCACGAATCATCAGTGTCTTCACCAAGTAGGACATTCAGAGCCACTGCCTCAGCGATCGCAGCACCTTCTTCATCAAGTCGTTGCTGCTCTTCTCTCTTTTTCTGTTTCTTCTTCTCTAACTCCAAACGAATTGCTGCAGATGTGGCGAGGGCTTTCTCCAGGCGCCTCTTTTTCTTTTCTGCTTGTTTTATACGGTCCAACTCATCCTTCCCCTGCTTTTTCTTAACTTTTCTAACACTAGGTTGCATTTTGGCACACAACACGTTCTCCATGGTCAGACCAAACCAGACTTCTAGTGCTGTGTATTCTATAGTAGGGCTACTCTAAAAGGTATCAATATCTATGTAACTATTACGATCGTCTTTTCTAAGATTCAGGTAATTTATAACTAGTTTCAAGCTTACTTAACACAATGACAGCTAACCGCTAACGCCTACACAAACTCAGGTCTGAACGAATACCTCATTTTACGTACAATACAATCCCACACAGAAACAACAGGGGAGAGAAGCAGGGCATACTGGTACGCAGAGACAGACCTTTCTCGGGACATCGCCGTTCCTAATTTCTGGGAGCCCTTGCATCTCCCCATCATATGTGCACCAAATAAAACTGATTGTTCTATCTAACCAAAGAGTGGGATTATTCAAACAGTTCACATGGCCTCCCTCAATCTGAAATATACAAAAAAGAAACAAAAAGAGAAAAAAATTATCAGTGATGAACAATTTAATTTCCAAAAGACAGTACAATAATCTGGTAGATAAAGATTAGGAGCTGTGAGATTTAGATTTCAACACAAGGAGCCAAGCCAGGCACATCTTTGGTTCACAAGTAACGGCATACATGGGAGATAGGATGGATAGCGAGTATCTTTCACATCATCTGAAACTGCTAATGCTCTGACTTGGTAGATAATAAATAATTAAAAGGCTGAAAAAAAAAGAGAAACTCTTCTACTGTGTTAAATCAATTGAAACAGTCCACTGAGGATGATGGATGTACTGAGGCATGTAGGTGGCAGATCTAGGCCATACATAAGTCAACTCAGCACTACATATTGATTTGAATTCCAAAAACTGGCAAGGACTGATCAACAAACAGATCCAGCCATCTGTTTGTATATCCTCACACATAATTGATGGCAAGAACACCGAACGGAACTTGAGATGAAATCGGATCAGAAATGTGAGTGAATCACCAGATGGACCAGTCACACCAAGCATTATTACAAATTAAGACACGGTTGTAATATGATAGAGTAAACCGATCTTAGCACTCGGAATACAGAAAGTGATAATCGGCTGATCTGATCAGGAACCAATTTCTTATCAAGAGAGCGGAACAGTTACCTGATCGCATCGGAAGAGGGTGACGGCGAGGTTCAGATCGATAAGTAGAGATTGTGAATTTGGGATTAACTAAATCGGATCGCAGTCGTTGTTGAGGGTAGGGAAGGTTGGCGCATAGGGAAGAGAGGAGAGAGAAAAGGAAAAAGAAAGGGTGTAGCAGAATCTGGGCACCGCATGATATACTCGGACAGCGTTGTTCTAAGCAGGGGTGATTCGGTCATTTACAATCAAAATGGACACGTTTCGATGAGCTCCACTTCTAATCTTTCATTCTTTTCTATATTCCTAACTAATTATAAATTATACAAGTTTTGCTATCACAAGTGATAATAAAGAGTGATCAGAAGTGTCGTACGGACAGACGGACATACGTCGGTTGGCTGGAGGGGCTGTTGGGGGAGTGTGGTCGGAGGTGTGAGGGTATCCGGTTGGAGGTCAGGCCGCGGTCGGCGCCGAGAAGGGCATAGAGCAGTCCAGATCTGCCTAGACTCTAGACTCCCGTTCGCCCAGAAGGACATCCAGGCGCCCGCTCGCCCAGACGTCGCCTCTCCGATTCTAATCGCGTTCGATGCTCTCAGCTCGCCCAGTTGTCGCCTCTCCCCGGCTGGATCGATTGACAGCGACAACCGTCGCCTCTCCGATTCCAGTAGCGTCCGATGTTCTTTGCTCGCCCAGATGTCGCCTCTCCACTGCCTAGACATCGCCTCTCCCCAGCTGAATCGATTGATAGCGGTGACCGGGATTGTGAGGTGTGGAGGGGTGGGCAAGAAAGAGCGGTTGAAGGGCTGGACGTGGTTGGAGGCGGGGTGTGTCACGTGACCGGCACGTGACCGGGAGAGTCGTACGGACAGACGCTGATCTTTTATAGTAGTATTTCGAATTTAAAACATAGGTAAGTATGCACCCAAACAAATAATGATAGATTTGCTATAAATTAGGATGGTTTGGAAAAACAAGATGATTTTGATGTAAACAATATTAATTAATTTTAATTCTACACATGTTAAATAGTAATTGATAGTTACAAATTTGAAAGACGTAATTTTGAATTGGATCAAATTCCATATAATTCTACAAATAAGCAAAAGAGCGATTCAATATGGGATGAGACCTCCTGATTGAACAAAAAACAACCACATTAAACTACGTGTCTTTCAATTTAAATACCATTCCACTACTCCTAGGATTTTAAGATCATGCCAGTTACCATATTCATGGTAATAAATTATTGAATGATAAAAATTAAAATGACATGATTTCATACAAGTTGCGTAATGCGGATCTATATCCATCCCTTCGGATTTGAAATTCAGGGAGGTACAGTAATTTGCTTTCAATTGTCAAATGATACAGTTTTAAACTTTCCTCGGATTTTTTAAGGTTTTATTTCAAAGTTTGGAAAGAGAAATAGTTTGAAAGTAAATGAGAAAAAAATTAACTCTTATGCTCTTAATATGACCATTTAACTGTACAATAATATTAGTACTTTAATTTCTCATAGACCCTTGAGATTCATGCTCTTAATATGAGTATTTTAATTGTACAAATAACATAGACCCTTAAGATTCTTAATAAACACTTGACCCTGAAGCTTCATAACTTTAATAGAATTAGAGAGAGGGATTTTCACCCAATAATTTCAATAATAATACAACATTTATCATCACCATGTGTAAACTTTAATTGGAATTACAAAACAGTAAATGCATGAATCATAATTACCTATTAATTCTAAATGTCACACCAACATTTCCCGCACTACACCCTACCCTATTCAAAATTATGTCAGCTATTAGAAATGTTCGACTGCTCAACAACATTTGCCCTTCAAATTTCTCCTTCAACTGCACCAAGTTTATATGCTCAAAGTGCAAGAGATCCTAACTGGTGCACAACAAGCCTGAGGTTAATGCTTTTGAAGCCAACCACACATGGATGATTATTGCTCTTCCTCCTCATAAATCCGTTGTTGGCTGCAAATTAGTTTACAAGATCAAGTATAATTTGATGGTACCATTGAACGCAACAAGGTGCAACTTTTAGGTACAGATTTTACACAACAAGAAGGACTTGAGTATAATGATACCTCTATTCTTATAGTAAAAATGACCGTTGTCGACTGATCCTTGCCTTACCTTCATCTCAAAATTAGCATATTTTTCAATTAGATGTGAACAATGCTTTTTATATGGCAATCTCCATCAAGACGTATACATGAGCTTACCTCCTGGATTTTATCTATCTGAAAAGAAGAGTGGACATGTTTGCAAACTTTATAAAGAGCTTTTATGGACTTAAACAAGCTTCCCGTCAATGGTATTCGAAACTTACTGACGACCTACAACTTTTTTGTTTTGTCCAGAGTAAACATGATTATTCTATGTTCACTATTTCTCGTGACGTTCACTTTGTTGTTGTTCTGGTTTATGTTGACAATTTAATCCTTACTGGTACATCAGAGATCCTCTTGTCTGAGATCAATTCCTTCATTCATGCCCAATTCAAGATTAAAGAAATGGGCTCTCTCAATTTTTTTCTTAACCTTAAAATTGTTAGACCTCCAGCAGGCTTGTTCATCTGCTAGCATAAGTACGGTCTTGATTTACTTACCGATGGTCTTAGCCAAAGAAGGCGATAAATAAAAAATGGGTAAGTGTGTGGCCAAGTTGTAGTGGATGGAATTCCAAACGAAGGAGAGAATTGAAGGTTGTAAAAAAAGTTGAGTGATAGTGTCAAGACAGGATCATCTCACCCTCTATTCTATGAGCATCAAGCTAACGAATGCGAGAATTGGAGTAGTCTCGATGTCTAGAATAGTTATAGTCATTAAAGACTGGTAATAGTTGGAGGAATAAACATGATATTTGCTATTTTGGATAGAGAAAATATCATGTTTCTTCTTCAAATGTGATAATTGTTATATCATAAATATGTAAATATCATGTTTTAAAGAAAAAACATCATATTTGATTATTTTTGATAATTTTATATGGGTAAAATATTACGCTTCTAGATCTAACACATGATAGTTGATGTTTTCATGAATTCCTTCATACAGATGAAGCTGTTTTATGTCAAAGGAACATAAACCAACTTCCATATCAAAGCAACTATGCAAAATAAGATTTACACTCTCACTTGAAGCTGACCATAAATCTTTTAATGTATTGTGTACATGTCCTTGAAAAATTTCAGTATTTGCGCAAAATAGAGCAGCAATTTGAGTACTCGCATAATGTTTGACGTGCACTTTAATGCATGTAGTGACGAAATGAAAAAATTTAGATTGGGGTACAAAAAATTATATAATTATAATTTTTAAGGGATATATTATTAAGACAATTTAGATATATTTAGGGAATAAAAATACTGAATTTGAGGTAAAAATATAAAAAAAATATAATTTAAACCTAGATTAAGAATAATTTGGACTGAATTTGGATGGACATTTATCCTGAAAGTCTATGTATTATGTATTTGTTATGCATTATGTACCTGTCATTGTCAGTGGGGCATCTAAATTCAAAACAATTGCTAGAATACTACAAGAGCACAAGGTTACATATTAGGGATAAAACCCAAAAGGGGCCCTGAACTACTATCGCTTACCCAATTGCGGTCAGAAATACCACGATTTCCAAAAAGGGTGCGCTGAAAAAAAAATTAGACTGATTTTCTAAAATAAAATTTACCATTACATTCCTAACCTAATATTATTACAAGACTTATATTTGAGTGCGAAAATTATATCGTTTGGTTATCAAAATAAATTATATCATTTTGCGCACATAAAGAAAATGACTTCTTTTGATAATCAAATGACATAATTTTTGCATACAAATCTAAGTCTTATAATAATATTAGGTTTGGAATGTAATGATACATTTTAATTTAGAAAATCAGTCCAATTTTTTTTTCATTGCACCCTTTTTGGAAATCATGGTAGTTCTGACCACAATTGGATAAGCGATGGTAGTTCAGGGCCCATTTTGGGTTTTTCCCCTATATATTATTAATAACTGATCACCTATTGTATTTTTGACTATCGATCTGGCATAATTTTTCTTAAAACAAAAAAAACAAATTTATTAATAAAAATGAGTCAAAAAGCCTAACTCGGGGCAAAAAAATATCCAACTTATTAGGCCTGAAAAGGCGCCACTATCAGTTACAAAGAGGAGGATGTTACCCAACCTCATAGCCAGAAAACAGACAACCAAGGACAAACCTAACAAGACCCGCAAAAAAGAAAAGTGATTGTCATCCTACCGGAGTGCTAACCTCACATCCAAAAACAAATCAGAAGTCTGGGAAGAAAAAGTAAAACTAAATTCATGAGCAAAATTTGCCGAGCAATCGACAACACTATGAAACTGCTAGCAATTACTATGAGAGTACAAAATTGCATACTATTAATTCATTTTATTGTTTTGGTAAGGGTGTAAATGGTTAAGACGAAGAGCATGAATGAAAGACTTATTGAATAATACAGATTAAAACATAGAAGAATACCAAAAGCGAAAGGGAGAGAGAGACGTGTTTCTTTCCACTTGCAATTAGAATTGTAAAATAGAAATTGAGAGTGAGCCAGTGGTGGTGGTGGTGATGGCACCCGGATCATCTAGCAGGGCTCCCAGAGTCGCAGTGGTGGTGTGTCTCCTCAAAGACAACACCAAAGTTCTATTAGGGCGGCGGCGTTCCTCCCGGGGCGACTCCACCTTCGCCCTCCCCGGTGGCCACCTCGAGTTTGGTCTGTCAGTGTCAGCTATATGTCTCTCTCTCTTTTTGATTCCCAGTGTTTATGAATGATTTCTTTGGTGTTTTGCAGGGGAGAGTTTTGAGGAATGTGCTGGGAGGGAGATGATGGAGGAAACGGGTTTGGCCATTCACAACATTGAGCTTCTGACAGTGACCAACAATGTCTTCTCGGACGACAACGCGCATTATGTGACCGTGTTCATGAGGGCCACGTGTGTGAATCCGGAGGAGCCGCCGCGGAATATGGAACCCGACAAGTGCCACGGCTGGGACTGGTACCGCTGGGACAATCTTCCTCAACCGCTCTTCCATCCTCTGCAAAACATGGTCCAGGACGGCTTCACCCCCTTCTACACCACCTGAAGGAACTCAACTCTTCAAACACACACAACCTCCAGGGTGCGGTTTGAAGCCTCCTTTTGTATGCCCCCAAAATTACCTAGCGAATTATTATTATGCTAGTGTTGAAGTTTTAATCTTTTTGTATGCAGAATTTAAGTTGAATTCTCACCAGCGTAGCTTAAGATTTGAGAATTTTGAGAAACATAAACACCACTGCCATATCAAATGAGGTGTTTGTAGCTTATTTATTATCCCTTGAGATAAGAAACAAAATTCAGCTCCATATAGCACATTCAATTGTAGACCTGAATAATCTGGTTGTCTGTGCTCTTAAAAAAACAAAAAAAAAAACACAAATGTGGTGTACAAATTTCCGCCATGTTTTTTTTTTTATATATATATCTTTCAGAAGTGCAGACTTCGATTACATTGAAGGCGGAAGGTGGGGGAAGGTTCTAAGGTTTACAAAACTAACACATCATACCACGCTGCATTGTTCTTACTCTCACTCAGTACATTATTTCACACTGCTTAGTCGACTTCCTCCATCTTGCTCTTCTCAGTTGCATCTTCCTCTAGAGCAGGCATTTCAGCATCTTCCCCGGCCTCCTCGTCCTCATCAATGTTGAGACCCAGTTTGAGCATCCTGTGGATCCTTGCCGCACTTCTGGTTTGCGCAACCAGATTGGTTTCTGCTTGTTGATGAGCTCCCACTCGTGAGAAACCTCCTTAATTTTCTTCTTCTTCTTCTTCTCAGATGATGATTCGCCTTCATCCACATCCTCAACTTCGCCTTCGCCTTCTTCTCTACTCTTTGGCACTTCCTCATCCTCATCATCACTGATTTCTTTCTCGGTCGTCTTTTCAGTCCACAGATAAATTGGATAGCTGATGAACTCAGAGTGCTTCTTCACCAGATCCTTAATCCTTCTCTCTTCCAGGTACTCCAACTGCAAAGAGAAAATAGTATTTGAAAAAGCGTCAGAAGCAAGCAAACCAAGCTAGCCGGAGAGGTCTAGCTGTTGAAAAGAAAAAAAAAAAAAATGAAATATGGTTTTGGTTACCTGATCCTCCTTGAGGAAGAGAGTGATTTTGGTACCCCTGCCGAGGGGCTCGCCACTGACATCACGCGTGACGGTGAAGGAGCCGCCAGCCTGAGATTCCCAGACATACTGCTCGTCGTCATTATGCTTGGTGGTGACTACAACCTTGTCTGCGACGAGATAGGCAGAGTAGAAACCAACACCAAACTGACCAATCATGCTGACATCCGCTCCGGCCTGTAATGCCTCCATGAAGTCCTTGGTTCCAGACCTGGCAATGGTGCCGAGGTTGTTAACCAGATCAGCCTTGGTCATGCCGATACCAGAGTCGATGATGGAGAGGGTCTTGTTGGCCTTGTCAGGCATGATTCTGATGAACAGCTCCGGCTGAGCGTCTAGCTTGCTCTTGTCGGTGAGACTCTCATATCTGATTTTATCGAGGGCCTACAATACAATACATGCATGCAGGAATGGAACGGTTACTTTCAATCCAATGTGCCTGCCATGCCAAGTAGTGGGAAACGAGCAACAATAGAGAAATCTGAATATGATGTATTGACTGAAAACAAGACTTACATCGGAGGAGTTGCTGATCAACTCACGGAGGAAGATCTCTTTGTTGCTGTAGAAGGTGTTAATAATGAGACTGAGAAGCTGGTTGATCTCAGCTTGGAATGCGAATGTTTCAGAGTCGGCCATCTGAACGTCCGCCATCCTCTAAACAAAAGCTTAGTAATTTAAGAAGATTGAACCGAAGACTGATCGAAGCGAGCGCGAAAGACACACAGAGTGAACGATTGTGAATCCGAAATGATTTTAACTCTTAGCAGGGTCAGGGCTTTCTTTATATACAAATGTGAGATGAAAAGTGGAGAAGCTTCTGCCCCCCGTTCTCACATTCTCTCGATTCTTCCACCATTTTCTCCTTATCACTTCCCGCATCGGGTCTTGAAATTTTTCAAACTCACGTAACGGCGCCGTTTTTTTTTTATCGCGGACTTGAAGACTATGTTTTGTTTAAAAACGGATATGAAAATAAATTTGATAAATAGAAGAAAAAGTTTATTAAATCACAGATAATTTTTTATTAAACTAAAGAGTCTTTTATAGTTTCATCATTTTTTTTTCAATTCTAATTCAATAAGAAAAAGCAAAACTAAAAATAACAAATCTATAAATTGTATTTTTTTTCTTTATTTTCTCTTTACGTTTGATAAACCAGATAAAGTTCCTCAAGGTCTATGCATAATTAACACTTAGCTTGCATCTAAATCACTTTTCTTGCGTAACAGCTCATCACCGAGTAAGAATAACAACATTTGTTTTTTTTGCAAAAGTCCATTTGAGCTAATTAAAAAATAATGTACAAGAGGGGGACAAAATATAGCTCAAAACAAAACTAATGAACGAAATACAAATTTAATGATACTATGCTACTACTATGTTGTTACAACTAGCAGAACTAACAAATTAAGTGGCCGGGGTGCATCTTGTCTGCCCAAACTAAATTAGTTCTTATGTGTCTGACTGCTCTGTGAGATTGACCTTTAGCATACTGACTCGTTTAATGACTTGCAGAATCTGTCTTTAGTCGAAGATGAAGTTTTTGAAGATATAATCATTACTGCTCTTTCAGATGTGATAAGTACAGTCGTCAATGAAAATTTTTAGCTGACTGTCCTGATTTCTTTGGATTGAAATCCGTGTGCAACAAACCAATGAATGGAATTTTTCTGGACGCAAAGAGTGATGGAATCAGGGTAATTACATAGGCCAAGAGCATCAGAAAATAGACATGAGGTGCAAGAACATTTTTAAAAACAAATTGTCATGAGTTTAGGGTGTATAATTGCATAACTGGCAAGTATTGTCAGGTATGAGACCAAGAATATGTAGCTCAGGTTTAGCGACCCTGCCAGAGAATGAAGGCATGCTTTGGATGATATAACATATTCCGTACCATAAAGAACCATGGAGGATTAGGCACTGGAGGAAGGGGACCGAAATAAACTGACTTTGATGTGAAAGTAGTTCTTGGGATTTTTTAAGTTCTAGTTGAACGATCATAACACTGAGAATTATTTTCCATGATTTTCAAAATTTGTTTGACAGTCCAACGAGTACAAGGTCTAATAGTAAAACTCCACCAATCATGGAGGATCAGGCACTTGAGGCTGGACATTGAAATAAACTGATATTGTGAAAATAGTTCTTATGATTTTTCAAGTTCTAGTTGATTGATCATAACAATGAGAAGTATGTTCCATGATTTTCAATATTTGTTATACAGTCCGAGGAGTAGAAGGTCTGGTAAAAACACTCCACCAATCAATATCTTTAATGAAGTAAGCACGAATCTATTTAATCCTAGTTGAGTTTTTATTTTCAAGAATGTCCCAAGTCTGAGAAAGAAGACTGGACCGATTATTAGGACTAGCCTACCAAGC
>NQLW01000020.1:1534065-1597615 GCA_002312845.1 Kalanchoe fedtschenkoi
AGCATATACATCGTTTATAACTTAAAAATGTCATATTTTATACGATGCTTTTAACTTAAAAGCGTCGTATAAAAGTATATATCATACACAACGTTTTTAAGTTAAAAACGATCTATAGATATGCACTGAAATTTAATATCATTTTAAACTAAATTTAATGTTAAGTTTAATACATTATTATTATTGTTTGATGAAAATGTTAAAAAAAATATGAATTAATATTTATAAATAACTAAATATTAATAAATTTTTATCATATACTATGAATTAAGAAATCTTCAATTAATATAATATGAGAAAGATAGAAACGTAATTAAAAATCAATCTTTAATAAATATTTATCATATAATATGTTGATCTTTGATCACGATTGGAATTGAAACGTGATTAAGTATATATCCATGATTTGCTTTATCCAGATGAATATGCTTTATGTCAGAAGGGCATAAACTCTCACATCAACATAAACCTGTCACGTGAGATTTATTATCTAAGATAAACCTCTTCATAAACCTTCAATATGAATGTCATAAGTTTATAAAAAAAATGTATGACAAATTTAAATTGACTTGATATAATTCTGATGTGATATGACACAAATCTCATTTTTATTTATTTTGACGGATGCCCCTAGTGAAAGAGATAGTTTCTTTCAATAAAAAGGATATATGAGACCTACCAGGACTTGAAGGAGAAAAAGCCATTGGCCAGGGGATTCATTATGATAAACAATAGTTATGATCTGCATTCCTGTGAATAGTTGATATTTACATCCAAAGCCGATTTGAAGTTTGAGAACAGTTGTAAGAGAATGGTCATTGGATTTATGTTTGTTACTATGTTTTGTTTAATTTAGGAAACTTTTAAGAAAATGAGTCACCAACAATGGCTGTATAAGATAACATATTGCATCAACAAATGCCAGTAAAAACGTCCTCAGACGAACTGAAATCAAAGACACATGTGCCTACTTCTTTTCTTTCCATGGATCATACCAAGTCATATCAAAACTATATAAATCCCAATGAAACAGGAGATGAAATATACACGACTAAGCTACACACGATCCACCTGGCGTCTACTTCTTTGCTTTCTTAGGGACGGCTTTCTTAGCTGCTGGTGCTTTCTTGGCCGGAGACTTCCCTGTCTTAGCCGCGGGTGCCTTCTTAGGAGCAGGTCTAGGCGTTGGAGCCTTTCGCCCAGGACTAGTCCTGGATGACGTTCTGGCCGCCTCCTTCAACTTCGGCTTCGGAGCAACGGCCTTTGACTTACCAGCAGCAGCAGGTTTGGCCTTCGCGACTGTCTTAGCCTTGGCAGGTGCTGCTTTGGGCTGAGCCTTGGCCTTGGGGACAGGCTTTGCAGCGACTTTAGCCACGGATTTAGTCTTGGGCGCAGCCTTAGGTTTTGCTTTAGGCTTCGCAGCAGTCACAGCTTTCGGTTTAGGCTTGGGTTTAGCCTTGGACTTTGCAGCAGCCGGCTTCGCCTTCGGCTTCGCAACTGCCTTTGCAGGCTTCGGCGCTGTGACCTTGGCAGCAGGCAGCTTAAAGGAGGCCTTAACCTTGACGATCTTGCCAGCAGATACAAGCTTCTTCAAATGAGACAGTAACAGCTTCCTGAAATTGGACGGAAGCTTCTTATGCTTCTCTTCTAGCAACTTCTGTATCGCTTGCTGGCTCGAACCGGACTTCTCCTTCAGCGTCACGATCGCGTCCTTCACCATCTGATCACACAACCACACTGAACAAATCAACACACGCATCCAAACGCAATCTCGTATAATCGAATTCCAACAAAATGCAGCATGAATCGAACAAATCGACACCAAATGCGTACCTCTTCGTAGGGCGGGTGCGATGGAGGAATTCTCGGCTTGGGAGCAGACTTCGCCTTGGGCTCCTTGGCGGCCTTGGTCACCGCCTTTGGCTCATCTGCGGGCGGCGTTTCAGCATCAATCGGCTCTGACGTATCTTCAATTGCAGGCAAGGGGTCTTCCATTGCCATCCCGATCGGGGAGATTAGAGGCTAGGGTTTGAAAGTGGAGGAAGAGGATCTACGGAGAGAATCTCGAGCAGCAGGCAAGCGATGTCGCGTGATGAAACGTCGAAAATTGCCGGCAATTAAATAGTTGGCGATATCCAGTAACTGAAATTTGATTGGATGACAGTATGTGAAATGGATTGACATGTTGCGTTAATTTAAATTTGGGCTGTTCGATCTCCACGTTGATCAACGGCTGATTTTGCTTGGTGATGAGAGTTGGATGGAACGAGGCTGCAAGGGATTTGGGTTGGATCAACCGGGAGCTTGAGTTTTGGTGTGCTTTCCGGTTCAGTTTGGAAGGCCATATCTTGAGCTGTAGTCCATGGATTTTAATGAAATTTTGATGGGGTTGTAGAGATTTTTGTGAGGTTTGTACTGAGATGTTCTAGAGGACTTGGGGATGTGCGATGGGGGAGATTTTCGGATTTTGGGTTGAGGTAATCAAGATAAGGGTTTTCCATGACTTTATTGTGCTTTTGGGGGATTTTGAGAGAATGTTCCAAATAAAAACGGTGTTTCTGGATGTCATTGGATAGAGGAGTAATCAATGAACATTTTGATTCAAGATTCGCGAAAATCGGTTGAGGTTTGATTGGAGTTTTTGGGATTAGAGTGTGATCAAAGATGAACATATTGTGTTGTGTAACAAAGCCTCAGGATTATGTCATTCACAACTTCTATGTTTGCCTCTTGTATTTTCATTTTCGAATCCCTTTGTTGATTCATTCTAAGGTCATCGAATGTTCAACTCACGCACACTACTAATGCCCTTTTTTGAACAATCTTTATCACATACTTCACCTCGGTTCTCTTTGATACCTCTTCGGACAAAATATTTTTTCCCCTCTGATCCAGTCTTCCAAATGGAAGTCTGCTCTAATAATCAGTTTTCTGTTAATCATCGCCACTCCCATGCCTGGATCTAGTCCCGTTGCATTCCCAGCAAATTAAACATGTCGGGCTCCAGAGCCTTCGATCTTCAGGGGTATGACAAATGGTGCAAAACCCGCATGTATTCAGATGAGTTTGTCAAGTATATTTTAGCATGATGCATTCACAGATCAAAATTGTTGCTTGGGATGTCTTTAGTAGTTTTCCAATCACACATGAGATATTTGCATGGAGCTGCAATTATGAATATCAAAATTAAAGTTATATTCAGGTTTATGTTAATTTTAAGCCAAACTCAGGATTTAAATGACTCAAACATGATTCTATGACTTTGTTTTTGAGATTTTGAAATCAAACTTGAACTAAAACCTCAAAATCAAAGTCATAACATGTTTATGTTGATTTCAAGCCAAACTTTACGATTTAAATCATTCGAACATTATTCTTATGCTATTTTGAGGCTATGAAACCAAATTTGGTTCAAAATTTCAAGCTCAAAATTATAATCATATTTGTGTTGATTTTAAGCCAAACTTAGAATTTAAATGTCTCAAACATGATTGTTTTGAAGCCAAATTTGATCCTTCACTTCTCCGCCAAGTGCAAGGCGAAACATGCCACCTCTATTGCTTCAAACCTCGCAGTAGGATTTATTTTGGAATCCTGCTTTTTCTTCTGTAGACTACAATTACTACCATCCTAATGGATGCTTTGTTGATGTTGATGATCTGAGGGTGTTCCATATTTCCAAGATGATGTGACAATTTTGAGAGAAGTTTCAGAGAATAAGGGATTCTTGAGATATAAGAGGAATCAGAGCAAGAGCAGACGCAGAACAGTACTTCAAAAAGAGAAGAAGTAGGAGGTCTGGATAATGATCTAAACTATTGATGAAGAAGATAAAGATAGAGATGAGGACTCCAGGATAATAAGGAAATTTATGAATGTGAAGAAGATGATGAGGAATGTCTTTGTGAGAGCGAATTTGAAACCGAGCATGAGTTGCAATAATGATTGGGAAAAATATATCCATTTGAAGGTTCTATTTTGTGTGTGATTTGAATCATTTTTGAACCATTTTATTACCGTTTTTGTGTGTTTTATGTTAAAGTAGATAAAAAGTCCCAAAATTGATAGATAAAGTGAAAAAGAAGTGATTCGAGGTGAAAACAAGTCAAAATGTGAAGATTTGAAGAGAAGTCAGCATTTACTCGTTTGAATAAACGTCCATCAGCTAACTTGAATAATCCTTAAAACCCACACGATCGAGGGAAAGTAAAAAGAAATCTACTTGATCTGAATAAAATACAATTAATAATGCACCTTGCTCGGCCGAACAACCAAAACACAAAGGAATTCACTTTGTCCAGTAAGTATTTAATGCACTCCACAGTCCACTCGACTAAGTGAAAATTTTGCCTTTGATTTCACTCATCCAATTATATGCATTTACTCGATCTAACAGAGGAAATAAACTTCATCTTACTTGATTGAGTACAACTCACTCGACCGAGTAAAACTTTTCTTCGTAATTTCAGTCGGCCGAGTAAGGAGTTACAGAAGGCATCAAATTGAGGATTCTTTGAGGAAATGCTAATCTCTTCAAATGATATTGATCTCCTTCTTTTCCCATCCAAACCTGACAGTATAATTAGAGCTATCCGCTATCTTAAAAAAACATCATCTCAAATAAAAAGTAAGGCAACATCATCCCTTTATACACACACTTATTTTAGTTTTTTTATTTTCATTTGTATATTGTAGTAGTTAGTTTTCTATTTATCGTGGTTTCCGTTATGGCCATGTGTGAGTAGTCTACTAGTATCTTATGGTCATTTTGACCCTAACCTAAGTGTATTCTAATGTTTATTTTAATATTCAAATTTTATTCATCATATTTATTTTGTTATGCATCATTGAAACATTTATAGTACACCACTTGTTTGTTTATATGAGTGACAAGTGAGAACTCACCTGACAAGTGATCACTCGTGAATATGCAAATAGCATAATGACATTTGCAAGAATAGAAAATATATACTTTATGCTCTACAAGATTCAATTTTAGTCGAGTTGCCTGTTGTGTATGAATTTCTTATTCATAAGCATACATATTTAGAGAATTATATGCTTAACTATATTGTATTAGCATGAAGTGACATAGATCGAGCTGACTTTAAGAATGCGAAAGGTATATTATTTTGTTAGTTTTAACTTTGTTAGTCATACCCTTCTGCCATAACTTGTGATGATAGCTTGTTATTGCTTTATATATTTGTGTGCAATCAGGTATAATTGCTCACTAGGATCAGCTACTTTCAGTTAGGCTACTCCCTTTTAATATTTGATTAGATTTGAATATCTAGATTAGAAAATATTAGCGCTTTGATAAGGCCAACACTCATCATGTTCAATCCCAAACTTACCAGGTTATAAATTGTATTCTACTTGTATGTCCCTCCGCTTGCGAGGTGCGAAAATATTGCAATGTCAAAATTGCGCTGCTACAAGAGAGCAATAGTTTAATTATCTGAACTTGTGTATTCTAATTTATTTAGCTTAGTTCATGGATTTTATAAAAAAAAGTAAAATAGCTTATTTTATTTTCACTCCTCTTTCTTAAGTTGCTTAAATGTTTTCTTTTTACCAGCCTAACACCTTCAGTCCAATGAAGGGTCGCTATGAAATATCATAAATAAAAAGAATATGGTCATACAAATGGTATAGGTGGCTTAATCATGAGCACAAAACAAGCCTCTCTCCATAAGAATCTCTAGCTGCTCAATATTAGAACGCTTAAAGAGACAAATCATATTGATAAGAAGACTATAGGTATGATCACGATCCATGAATTTCAATAACTATGTTGACCATTTCTTCAAACATGACCAAAAACATCGAGCACCTCTATCACCAAAGAGAAAAACTAATCCGTTCCATACAATTCAAACCAGAAATAGCCAACAACTCAATTTTTGTTAGATATTCTTGATGTCGAAAATAAAATAAGAAAAATACAATATCGAGGAGGAAAAGACTAAGCAGCTTACTCAACTTCTACAGGACTTGCCCGATTGCGTAGAGGCTCTATTCACTCGAAGGTAATCAAACGTTGGACGAGAAAAAAATCTTAAAGTCGAGCAACAGGACTGAGGTATTGTTCCTGAGTTAGTTTTAAGAGAGAAAGAGAAGGAGATGAGAGGAAAAGAAGGGAATTGGGTTGTTCTTGACTTTATTTAATGAGGGGATTACAGGGATTTGGGAGGATTGGAACTCTCATTTCATTCCTCCCAAATTGGAGAGATTTGGGGAGAAAGGGAAGAGAAGGAAAATGAAAGAGTGAAAATGACGATTTTACTTTTATGTATCCCTCAATTTATCATAACACAAGAGCAATTTAGTAATTATGTTATATTTTTCCTTCATCCACTCTAAATTCTTCCAAAACTCAAAAATATCTTCTTTTTTTCGGCTTTCCTTCCCATTCCTTTCCTTTCTTTTCTTCTCCTCTCAAATATTTTCTCTCATTTTCTCTCAAAACTCAAGAACAAAACCTTAGCGAACCAACTCTTAATATATTATATGCTTGAAAAAAAAATTCTATGAAAAGTCAGGGTACACATATCAATCCCACCAAACTGGCATCATTAACAACATTGCCAAAACTCATGACAAAAATGTGTAATGACATTTACGCTTAGTGCTTACTTTGTCTGTCCTCTTTTATATGTCACTTAACCGAATTTTTTTGTCCACTTTTATTTGTCACTTAACAATTTTCAATGCGTATTTAATATCAACAACTACTTTAAAATGCTAAACATTAATAACTTCATTACCATAATTAATTAAAAATACATTCCTCACCAGTAATCATCTACCAATTTAAAAATATTAACCACCTACTTATTAAATTTGTCCAACCGATTGCATTAACTTCACCTTAATCTATTCAAATTAACCTTAAACGACATGTATTAGAGGACAGAGGGAATATAATACTGTTTACTCTCTTTGTTTAGTTTTATTTGTCATTTAACTAGTATCTATTTATCAACTTTTATTTATCACTTAAGAACTCCAATACATATTCAATATTGTGACATACCTAAAAAAAATAAAACCTTAATTCATTTGTTATCATAATTCACAAAAAATCATTATACACCGGTAACATAAATTACATTTCAAATTTTACACGATTTTTTTTAAAATGAGTCAACAACTTATATTTATATCTTCTTAATCCACTCAAAACAATCTTAAACGACTGCTATATTAGAAGAAGGATACGATCCTACTATTTAATAGGAGAGCCTGTTCGAATGACAATATGGCAAATAAGCGTCTGCGGTAAGAGATGCTGGAGGAGAGAATTAAGATGATATTGAGCTTGACGCAAAACCCGAGCAGCCATCATTAATCTGGATACCCAAATCAAGATTTTAATACATACGATTGAAGCTGTATCAAAGAGGATCACGACACTGATGGTTGAAGAGTTGGAACCTCAAGCTCAGATATCGGTTCTGAGGCATGTGAAGCAGAAGGAAGACGTGGCTATGTGAAACAGAACATATACAGTAATCTCAACTCCCTTCAATCAAAACTCTTTAGTAGTTTGAAACTGTAACATGACATCGAAGAAGAGAGTTTTTATGATCTCAAGAAACCCAATTCGACGAATTTCTCTTCACCTTCCCTCCATAGCCACAGCCTATTGCAGTTTTGAATGGCCAATCCTCAAAGCCAAAAATAGCCCCAAATGAGACTGCATCACTGTCATATGTACATGGGCTAGTTGAGACTTGAGCCACAGCATTGTTCTTCAAAATGTGAGCGAGACAATTGTAATCTTGTTCAACAAGGAATGATCCGAGGAGTTGGAAGTCATTTAAGCGTTGGCTGACTGCGAAATTTGAGCTGGGATCCTTGGGTGGTTGTGCTCACCTTCATAAGTAACAATCAGCATTGACGGTTCTTCTAAGCATCGTTCTACATGCTTTCTTGCCGGGCACCCTCTCATGCTGCTGCACTTGTAATATCCCCTACAAAACACAGCACACAATCATGCAACTGAAGGGTTTACACGCACATAAAACTTACTCCTTCCGTTCTATTTTACTTGTCACTTAACAAACACTTATTTATTCATTTTTTTACTTGCCACTTAGCCCATTCATATGCACATTTGATACTGTCATGTACCTTAAAAAAGTAAGAAATTAATTATTTCATCATCATAATTCATACATAAATCCCTCTACACCACCAATAATACACACATTTTACACTAAATTTTATAAAATACATTCATTACGTAACTATTAAATTTAGTCAACATCTAGTATTAATATCTCCTTAATCCACCCAGTTTAAACTTAAACTACTACTATTAGAAGACAGGGGAGTATCCGGCAATAGCTCATGCCACAAGTAGTACTTCGTGTAAAGGAGCAGATAAAACTTGGGTTTCGCTTAATCACATGCAAACTGCATAACCAAACGTGTTCAGTAAGGAAGGCAATAGTGTCAAGGTGCACATGAAACGATCCTACTAAATCGGAAATATACCGATGACTTAGAGCCCTTGAGCGTCAACGATTGGCACACATTGACAAATAGGACGGCCTCTATCACATACCTGGGATGCGGGGATCCTTTAATTGGTTTTTGTCCATACTTCCTCCAGGAGAAGTCATCAGGAGGAATATCTGCAAGCTTGTTGCTGATAGCTGGTACCTTTATCGATCTTTTGATCCGATGTTTCCTAACAAAATTGAATGACATTTACTTTGACTACAAGCACTTCACATAATGTGATCGAAGAATGAAACAAACTAAGGTGGAATATCTACTAACCTCTTCTTAGAGCAATGGCATCTACTGCTGCTTCCGCATTTGACACTTCCGTCATCACCCCTGCTCGAACATTTTCTCTTATGTGGGTGAGAATTCTGATCCATCGAACGGTTAGCCCCAATCAGTTGAAATGAACTTCCATCCATACTCAGCGAGGACAGGAAAGACCTAGTGGATGACATTGTTGGAGTGCAGCTAGTGCTGTCAAAATTAAGATTGATCCCGCCATTGCTCTTCTGATACATCATTTCAGCTTGCTGTTTCATCTGCTGATGCTGATGTTGCAACTTTATCTGCTGCTGCTGGAGAAACTGATAACCTGGCACCGTTTGTACCGTGACTTGAACGGGACTCTTAACATTTGAGCTCATTTCCATCGGCATGTTAACAAAACCGGTAGTATTTTTCAAAACCGAACCATGTTCTGGAAGAGGGTTTTTCTCACGGAAAAACATTCTGCTAAGATTAAGATTATTTTCCTGCCTGTAAGCCTGACCTTCCAATAACACATTCTGCGGAAACGGTGTTGGTAAATTCTTCGACTTCCTAAATCTAGCATGGCCTAGCTTCCTATCAAGTAGAGTCACAACTTTCTTGAACTTGCACACAGTCAGCTCAGTCTCAGCCATCAAGTTCCTATTGTGAGCATGATTCTGCGGCTGAGACAGCAAGCCAAGTAGCCGATGGCAGCTCTCTACAGCTGCTTTGCTTGCCTCTTCAACCTCCTCCATTCCAACAATCAATCCTCTTCACCTGATTTCCCAGCAAAATTTATCACAACCCAGATCCTCAAAACCTCAGCAAGCCAGAGACACAAATAGATCCTTGAAAAGAGACTATTTTAAGGCACACAGAATCCATCCAGGCAGCCACAGATGACAGATTTAGCGAAAATCTCAACACAATCCGAAGTCAGCATCGCATCAAACACAGCCCAAACCCTCACACCCAGAATCTGAAACCCAACTCCCCATCAAATCCACAGCAGCTGATAAGATAAACAAACAGACCTCAGGGGTGAGATCAAGAAACCCTAGCTTTGCCATCCATGGGGGGCGGAAGGAAGAGGTGAGGAAATGAAGACTTTGTCGCTGGTTGGATTCAGAAGTCGCAGACCCAAGAGGATGCAAAGCTAAAGCTCACACCTTTTTTACTTATTTAATTTGATTGGAGAGGAAATTGAAAATGGGGGGTGGGCGAATGTGAACAGAGAGATTTTTGTGTGCTGGGATTTGAGGAGAGAGAAAGAGAGATGTGTGAAGTCAGAAATATGAAACTGCCGTCTCTGTCACTCATCTGAAGAAAATGGGGTCCACGCAGAGACCTTGTTATTCTCATCCTTGTACTTTATTTATTAATTACTCTATTATTGTCCCATTTTCTCTCTTTTTTATTCTTACAAAATTACAAAATAAATGTTAAATCAAAAATACACCATGAGTTATCATAACTTTTTCAAATTTTTAATATCAAATCATAATTTAACTACTCTATAATTAGATAAAAATAAATAAAATAAAAACCATACCAGTTCTTACCACTTTTTAAATTCCATACGAACCTATTCAACTTCTCAATTCAAGTACTCAAATGTTGGAAATATTTAAAATATAAATTTTAATAGATTACAATATTAATTAATATTTTTAATAAAATGTTTTAATTATATAATTTAATTTATTATGTAAATTTCTTTTTGGTCAGGTGTCACACACATCTCCACTTTAATAGTGATGCTCTTATTCACCCGTGGAACAACTAACGCCATCTTTCAACATATCAAAATGCAAATGTAGTACCATAAAAGCTCGAACTCATGATGTAAAGTAGATCATTGGGGCAACACATTGTTGGTTAATATATAATATTTAATTAGTGGCTTTTTGATTGCCCTTGTTCATTGACAAATTATACAATGAGTATTAGTTTTTCTGATGATTTGGAATGTAATCTAATAATTTTAGCAAAATAAAATATTATTTGATAGTTTTTAAATAAAAAATTGTAGTTACGTAATTCAATCTAATATGAATATTTAACTAATGACTTTTAATGGCCATCAATTCAATGACAAATTATATAATAAAATTATTAATTACGTGTCTCAGGTGTTTAAATAAGGCCTGGTTATAATACGCAAGAGCATCGTCAACGATTCGAAAATTTTTGTAAATAGGAAAATGAAAGGACTTAAAAGGAGAATGGAGGATAAATGGATCAAATCTCATAGCATGAATTATAAATGGAGGAGATACAATTTCTTTTTATCAATAAAGTTAACGCAATAACTAAAGTGCGCTGAGCTGAATGGAGAGGGTGTTGAATTTTGAAGCCAATTTCGAGTTTTGAGAGGACTGAATATAATATTGGATCCACTTCACCCATCTTCTCATTGACTTTCTGTATGCAATTTCATTTGTACAACTGTAAGGATATCTATTACGTATCTCCCTCAATAAATAAATATACGTAATTCTTTACTCCTATGCAGCCGTTATAGTTATTTATTTAAAATGCCACCATTGTAATTATCTCCTACTTTTAGGCTCTCTCTTATTTGATTTTCAATTTCTCTGCACACATGAGCTGACCCGAAACGACCCTCCTCCATTATTACGATTGAGAGGTGTACGGTCCGAAACGACCCTCCTCCACTATTAAGATTGAGAGGTGTACGGCCTCGTATCATTTTTTTTTTAAAAAAAATTTGGCGCGATCACTATGGATTATGATTTGCTCAACACAAATGTTTCTATATGCGCCTAGCAACCGGTCCCCTTTCAACCAGGTTGAGACTTTTGATACGTACAAATCGAAGCAATACTTAATCATAAAAATCAAACCGTGCTACATGTAAATGGGCATTCACATTCCTAAGAGTAAATGATCTGAACTTTAAACTTCATTGTCACCATCAGCTTCAAAACGGAACGCAACCATGTTCCAAAACATCGGCTAGGTTTCAAGTACTAAATAAAAGATACCATAGTGAGAATTCCAGGTACAGCATAAATGGAGCTAAAAGAGTGATGTTCCCTTTCCCTTCTTGTCACCACCAATCTCAAAATGTTTGCACCTCTGCAAGGAAGAGGATTTTAATGAAATCAGATCGACATGAATTCAAGAGTGAGTTCAAGAAAATACAGAAATGGTGGGTAAACAGATAGTTCACCTTAATTGGGTGTTGAGACATATGCTTGCAGCTCTGGCACTGCAACCTCAAGACAATCTTCTTAGTTGTCTTGGCCTGGAGAATAGGAAATTCACAATCCAAAAATGAATTAGAGTGATTCGAATTCATAAGACAATTACATGGTACTAACTCTGTCATCTTTTACTTGTAACTCAACAGAATTTATTTGTCCACTTTTACTTGTCACTAAACAATTTTCAGTGCATATTTAATATCAATAACTACCTTAAAACTTTAAACATTAATCACCTCAATGTCATAATCAATGAAAAATCATTTCTCACCAGTAATAATCTACCAAATTAATTTTGCATGAAATTTAAAAATAGCATTAAACACCTACCTATTCAATTTGCTCAACAGCTAATATTAATATCTTCTTACTCTACTCGATTTAACATTAAACAACTAATATATCAGGACGGAGGGAGTAATATTTAAGGTAAGAAGCTGTAGGAAACTAGTGTACCTTTTTGTGGAAAACTGGCTTAGTCTGACCTCCATAACCAGACTGTTTACGGTCGTAACGACGCTTTCCTTGAGCAGCAAGACTATCCTTTCCCTTCTTGTATTGAGTAACCTTGTGCAATGTGTGCTTTCTGCACTCTTTGTTCTTGCAGTAAGTCTTCTTGGTCTTCGGAACGTTCACCTTCAGATTAAACCAGCCATCTATTCACTATCTCACAGCACTAGTAGAATCATTCACTAAAGCTCTCCCGATGCCACACAAATAAATGAAAAACCAGCCACCTGCACTCCTTATGATACTTTTATCTCTCTAACAGAGAGGCCTAATATCATTGCCTCACCATGGTACCATGGTAATCAGTTCGGCTAAACACATTTGCACCATTAACATACAAAAGCTATAATAAAAAATATAAGAAAATACAATGAGGCCACAAACAAACAACTTCAAAATCTCAATCAGTTGCGGAAACAAAACTTTTAAGTTGGGGTACAAAAAATTACTCAATAATTTTTTTTAAAAATAAAATCTATATATGTTGTAGTTGAATTCAAACTGTATCAAAACATCTCAAAATGGTTATATATGGTATCGGTTTTTTTAAGGTACTATTCTAGGATGAAATATGACAATTTTATTTGAATTGAGTGTACAAATATTTACAATATATTAAATTTTAACTAATTAGGATTGAATTTGTACTGTATTCAGGTCGGATCTGGGTGTACAACTGTCCCTGCTGTACACCCAGTGTTGACGACGCTGATCTCAATGCTAGCATTTGCTCAATTTTCCTTGTCCAAAAACTGATACAACGACAGGAAAAAAAATTCTTTCTCGTACATCCACTAGAACTCCAACAGCAAAACCAACCCTCTAACGAAATCCCAGAACACCAATGCACACTACGCCATACACCCAACGCCAACAAACGAAATCATAAAACATGAAATCAAACAAATCCAACCCTAATCCTTCAACTCCAACTACCCAGCCCTGAAATCCAAACGCACGTACCATTGCGAACCTCGGCCTCTATCCAGCAACCGCCAAAATAAACCCTAGCTTTACCCGAAGATGAGATCACTCAGCTATTCACGGACACCGCACAGATATTATCGTAACTCCACGCATCACTTGCTGGGCCGGAATGGGCCGGGTCCGCCACTACAAAAGGCCCAAGGCTGTGTTTGGTTAGGGAGGAGGAGGAGGAGTTTAACTGTTAATTAAGTTTTATTCTATTTTCCTCTTAAAATTATAGAAATGCATTAAAAAAAATTACTCCCACTTAAATAATTTTTTTTCTCATTTTCACAAATTTTCATCCCGTCAAATTTTTCTTAAACCAAACACAGCCTTATTATTTTCAGAAAAATGTGGTGGTAATGAATTAAATAATATTTTACGCATCGAAAATTTGATATTCTCATCTCCGGCTGAAGCTGCGCAGCAATGGCGAGTTCGCTGAGCACGCCGAAGCTGACGCTCTCTTCTCCTACCTTTCAGAACCTCTGCAAGGGATTTCCGAACTCTCTGTCATATCGCTGTGTATCTGCTACTTTTGGAACCGGCGATTGCGGTTCGAGAAGGGTGGATGTTCGGCAGCTGCAGCATCGGCACATCGGCGGTGGTTCCCGTCGGAGGTTTCGCGCTAGTTTGGAGAGTGAGAGTGGAGCGGAGCCGAGAAATTACGATTTCGATTTGTTTACTATCGGTGCTGGAAGTGGCGGAGTTAGGGCTTCGAGGTTTGCCGCGAATTTTGGGGCTTCGGTTGCTGTGTGTGAGTTGCCGTTTGCCACGATTGCGTCCGAGACGGCTGGAGGTGTTGGCGGAACGTAAGTGTTTGAGTGCGTAGATTGAGTTTCTCCTGCTTGTTGCTCCCTTTTTATACTGTAAAGTGTAAACACTGCTTATGGAAGTGAACTGAGGTTGCTTGAAGTGATGGAGATTTGTGCAACATGATCAACAGTTTATATGTGCTATGCGGTTCATTTTGTAAGTTGCACTTTTGATCAGTAGTTGCACATTCGAATAGGATGTGGGCTGTGCTTCTGTGAACAGCATGTTTATTGGCGATTCTGTGGAGTTCAATTTGCATTTAGATAGTCCCTGTTGTCATGTCATGACTGAATATTTTTTTTCTTTTTCTTTTGAAGGTGTGTGCTTCGTGGTTGTGTGCCGAAGAAATTGATGGTGATATCATCTAAGTTCGCTCATGAGTTTGAGGAGAGCCATGGTTTTGGATGGACATATGAAAGCGAACCAAAGCATGACTGGAGCACGTTGATCACCAATAAGAATGCAGAGTTGCAACGGCTTGTTGGCATATATAAAAATATACTGAAGAATGCTGGTGTTACTCTGATTGAAGGTCGTGGAAAGGTTGGCGATTATGATAGTTGACATTTACACATCTGATTCAAAAAATATGAATCAGTGCTTGACTCACAGTTAACTGAAACTCATTTGCTGTATTCTCAGGTTGTAGACCCCCACACGGTTGATGTGGATGGCAAACTGTACTCTGCAAAACACATACTAATATCAGTTGGCGGACGCCCCTTTATGCCTGACATTCCGGGAATAGAACATGCGATAGATTCAGATGCTGCCCTAGATTTGCCTTCAAAGCCTACAAAAATTGCCATTGTTGGTGGTGGGTATATTGCTCTTGAATTTGCCGGCATCTTTAATGGACTTAAAACTGAAACCCATGTATTCATAAGGCAGAAAAAGGTTTTGAGGGGCTTTGATGAGGAGGTAAACTATTAAGTAGTTGAGCATGTGTTGTTTATTATTGCTGTGATTTGACATGGCCTTCACTCTCTATATGTGATGAATTCTGGCATGATGCAGGTCAGAGATTTTGTTGCAGAACAGTTGGCTCTAAAAGGAATTGAGTTCCATTCTGAGGAAACACCTCAGGCCATCATCAAATCACCCAATGGGTCATTGTCATTGAAAACTAATAAAGGAACCTTTGAAGGTTTTTCGCATGTTATGTTTGCAACAGGACGCAAGCCAAACACAAAGGTTGAATTTTTCTTTATTTAGAATAATTAGAATCATTCCATTGGCAGTAAATTACTTGGTGAATATATTAGATGCCCACACTAGGCATTAGGCATGAACGGCAACAGATGTGGAACATGCAACTTTCTTGCTTGTGCGATAGTCGTGACTTCTAACTTACAGTCCATTGTCTTGCATCTGACAGAACCTTGGCTTAGAAAACGTAGGGGTGATGTTGGACAAAAATGGGGCAATAGAGGTATTTAATGTTTTGATTTTCTTTAACTCTTTCGTGATGCAAACACTATAACAGCTTCTTTTTATCACTGATGTAGGTTAATGAATACTCTCAGACATCAGTTGCTTCTATTTGGGCTGTTGGAGATGTCACAGAAAGAATTAATTTGACGCCTGTTGCTTTGATGGAGGGTGGAGCATTGGCAAAGACTCTATTTGCAAATCAACCGACAAAACCAGATTATAGGTACTATGTCATTATGAGATGCTTACTGGTCTTCTAAAACTAGATAAGTTCGAATTTTTTTTTCCTATCCATATTTGTGCTTGTAAATAATATCTCCTATGCAAAACAGAGGGACACTAAGACATGCTTTTGCTCAGTTAATCAGAACATGCCAGTTTTTTTTTATCCATCCGTATTTATGCTAGGAAATAATATATCCTACTCAATCTGACATTGCAGTTAATCAGAATATAGCCACTTACACATAATGTGAGTAGTGTTATCCCGAGTGACTATTTGCATTTTACTTTCATACAGAGCTGTGCCTTCTGCTGTCTTCTCCCAGCCACCAATTGGGCAAGTGGGTCTCTCAGAAGAACAGGCAATTGAACAGTATGGTGACATCGATGTCTTCACATCAAACTTTAAACCTTTAAAGGCTACTCTCTCTGGTCTCCCGGATCGAGTTTTTATGAAACTCATTGTCTGCGCCAAAACAAATAAAGTTTTGGGTTTGCATATGTGCGGCGAAGACTCACCAGAAATTGTCCAGGTTTGAGTATGTCCATGATATTTAAGTTCAGTAGGCATTTGCAGGAATGTGGAGTTTTGATAATGGACTCTGCTGAAACTTAGGGATTTGCTGTTGCTGTAAAAGCCGGATTGACCAAAGCAGATTTCGATAGCACGGTGGGTGTTCACCCCACAGCTGCAGAGGAGCTTGTCACCATGCGAACTCCTACTCGAAAGATCCGAAAGAGTCCTGAGCCCGAGGTTTGTTTATTTCCAACAATTTTTCAGCCTGTTATACACTCTGTAGCCGCCCATCATTGTTTCATGGTGTGCACACCTGATTAAGTTTTGATGTTTTAGAGGTGTTTGTGTTCGATATATTTTCAGGGGAAATCCGGATCTGATGTCAGAGCCACTGCAGGGGTATAGTTCCATTGTTTTGCCTAAGCCTTCTTACGAAACTTTCAGGTGGGGCATCTTACTTGCTTATTGGTGTAGTAACTGACCTTACAGCCTCCGTCGATGGCTGATACAGCATACCTCTAGAAAACACATTATTATGACCATATTCAATGCTGTAGCCACTGAAAGATTGAAACATTTTAGTCACTTTCTAGCACTATAACTTGAAGCATGGGCAGTAGCATAACTTAGTGTTGGATTACCCTATTTGACACTGTCCTGTAAATTGCAGGAGAATGGACACGCTTCTAATACCACGAGACAAGCAACACTCCCATAGCTGGATTATTTCAGGTTGTGTGAGGGACCTACCTAGTCCAGTCTAGTACTAGTACCAATACATGAAGGTTGCATGTTCAGCCATTGTGTAAAGATGAAGAGTAGATTCTCAACCGGGGGAGATGCCATGTTTAAAACTTTCTGGATCATTTTTCGTGTAAATTATAGACGGGCAACCTCCTAAGCAGATTAAGTGCTGATTGTGGCATTGAGGGTGTAGACTATTATTTAAATTACCAGCTGAATGACCAACCATCAGTTGTGTAACAAGTCATTTCCTGTTGCTTCGACACAAATCCAAGGAGTAGAAGCATAACAAGGGCTATGCAAATCTACTCCGAGTTACAAGAATAGAATACTTCTTAGTTCATTATAACGTTGATAGGAGGAAGAACCAGAAATGACTAAACAACGAAAAACAAAAATCAAAATTGCTGCAACAAAACTGAGACCATCTATAAGAGTTACGCGTGCTGATAATGGTGCAATTTGTAAAGCATCACTTTTCCCGCAGCGTTTCCAAAAGCCATGAATCCACCACCAGGGCTAAAATCGAGGGATGTTGGATAACCCAAAGATCTGTTCGTAGGAGGCCAGTTTGAGAAAACAGTGAAGGACGGCACATGCACCAATTTCAGGCTGTTCTTCTTCATGCTAGAACACACAGCCAAGATCTGCGCATCATTGTTGAACTCCATGAAGTTGACCCTGGTGGTTAGGTTTTCAATGGTCTTCAGAGGCTTTTTCTTGCCCCCGATGAACTCGTCTCTGTTATAAACATTGACTATTCCGCTATCCGAACCAGCTGCAAACATGTTCCCAACCGGGGAAGTGCATAGAGCTGTGCCAGTAAGGCAGCCCTCATCAACGCCTTTATGGAAACACGTCCTTGTTCTTAAATCCCAATGGTAAACATGCCCGTCGCCACCCGAGCTCAGCAAATGGCGTCCATTGTCGGCAAAGGCCAGAGAACGGGCAGTTCCATTCATCTTCAGTGTGCCGATCAACTCTTTGGTTTTGGTGGAGACCAAGAGAATATATCCTTCATTTCCGATGAAAGCAATGGTGCTAGAGTCAGGGGAGATCTCAAACGACTCCAAGCTCTTCTCTTCCCTTCCGACCAGGGGGCCGATCTTATCAACTTTCGCTTTAACTAAATCAAAGCTGTAGAAGAACTTTCTCCTCCCGGATATAATGACTTGCGAGCCATCAGGCAGAAACGATGCTTTTCTCACGGGGCAATCATCGATAAAAATGCTTTGGATTTTGGTATTTCGCTTACCATCAATCTGGAAAAACCTAAGCCTTCTATCCAATCCGGCAGCAAGTAGCAACTGGCCATTGCGATGGAACTGCACTGAGCAAATAGGACCACTAGAAGGATCCTCCACATTAGCATCCACCATTCTCGAGTACTCCAAAAGCCCCGGCAACAACTTCACGCTGCTCTTGGTAACAAGATCTTCGTTTGATCGTAGGATATCATCAAACTCCACGACATCCCTGTACTCGCGAGCTACCATTGCCCCCTTCTCCTCGTCCGACCCCTCATCACCCGAGCTGCAACTGTGAGGCTTCGAATCAAGTTTGGCCCACTCAGTTCCCGGATTAAGCTTCACATGCTGCGCCCTCAATCTCGCCACATACTCAGCACCGTCGATAACACTCTCACCCTCCTCCTTCCTCAACTTCCTCACCCTATTCACCTTCGCTATATTAACGGGCACCTGCTTCTCCTCCTCATCTTCCCACACCGGCTTCCGCTCTTTTCCTCTCCCCGCCTCATCGACCAAGTCCAAAACACCATCCTCTTCATAAACAGACATCACACTATTAGCCGACCTATCAGAGAAAAACAATGTGGAATCATCCTCTCCCCGACCTTCGTCATCCTCCCCAACATCAACATTTCCAAACCGTATCTGCGAATGTATGGACCCAAACAAAGCATCCTCAAGCTTGCTGACTTCCTCCTTTTCACGCTGGATTTCCATCTCATCAGTCTCTCTCCGCTCTCTCTTCCTCTTCTTCTTCACCGCCACCAAACTCCCCTTCCCGACGCCGCCATTCTTCACCTCCTCCTCTTCCTTCCCGTCTTCTGTCAGCCTCAACTTCGCTCCTCCATTTTGCGATATCAAACTCATATCTTCACAACAACAAAAATTGCACCTTTCAGCCAGCCGACTATCACAAACATGACTTCAAAAAAAGATTAAGGTTTTCAGAAATTTAGTTACCTGAACGAGCTGGTGAATAGACAACGGCTTATTGCAGGTGCGGCTGAAAAGAGCACCGCTGGGTATAAGAAAGATGAAACCTTTTTCAACCACTAACAAGGCAACATCGAGTGGCGCCAGACAGCGGCGGCTACCTGTAATACGAACGCTTACTAGGTTTTCTGCAGAACGAAGAGAATGAAATTAATAAAAGCTTAATTACAAATAGGTTCCCTATTTTTAGATCATTACATTCTCGGTCCCCAAAGTTATAAAATTTACATAATTAAGTTGTAGTTTGAGATATTGCAATAGAGACTTGTTCGTTTATTTCATGTTGCTATCAACTTGAAAATCAGAGCGCAAAAATGGCTCTCCATCTGTTGGAATTTTTTTCTTTTCTAATTGTTGTTTTTAGAAAATTTATTTTACGCAGTTTTTCAAAAATTATATATATTTTGACAAATCATTCTTATTAAATACAACCATTTTATTAAACAATATAGAAAAAAGTGAACAGAACTTCATCACAAATGAAACGATGCATGAGACAGTGGTTAAGACTCCAAAATGAACTGCTCTACAAAACTATGGAGGGAATCAGGGGCGGAGCTACTGGGGGGCAATGTGGTCGGCTGCCCCCGAATCCCACCTAAAACACCTATGTCTATATAGAAAATAAAATATTCTCTTCACTTGCATCTCGTAAGTTGACGATTGAGTATGACCATATATGAATTAAATTCATGTTTGTATATAGATTTAAATTCATGTAATCATACGAACATATATAAATTAAAGATGTATATGAGTTTCAATGAGTCTGACATCATCCATTCGAAATTTGAGATTATTATGTGAACAAGATTAATTAGTTGGCGGATGGATGTGTTGGGCCAGGTCTTACCAGTTACCAATATCGTGGGCTTGTTGGGCCACTGACGGACCCCTATCCCATGTGCGCCGCTTCCCCCATGGTCACCCACTTAACTTCTCCACATTGTCGCATAAGGTGTCGGCTGTCTAGCTTCACAGGTTTTAGTTGAAAAATCATGCACAGTTATATCGCAACCAAATCAAAGCTGTCGAGAAGGAAAGCCCTGCCAGCGGACTTGCCGAACAACCTGTTCCTCCTGAATACCCGGATTCAGCGACGCATTCGTGCTTTTTTTTTCTTTCCTCATAAATTTCATAAAATGGGCTTTTGGGAGATCCCTAATTACCAATTTTCGCATGACTGGCTAAGGACCCAATAAGCCCAACATTGATTCCTTCAGACATGTCGATTGGACAAGACATTGCCGCTGCCCATCCGCGACCAGTCGATTGAATGGTGGATCGGCCATGGGCAATAAGGTCCTACTAGCTTATGCTCTAACCAGATCACAGCTAAATTATACACAATGCAGGCTTTCAATTTTGATGCGTGCAAAAAAGATTTTGGCAGCTTACAGGGTCTAAAAAGGATTGGTAGGAAGAAGATGCAAACTATCAGTCATGTGTGAACTGTTGCTATCAGAAAGGAGAAAACTCATCACCACCCATGTAACTACCACGATTTTGATCGGTAAATGACTCCCTTCTTGAATCCAAGATAGATAATTGAGATGGAACCCAGTGTGGGTTATTCCTGCCTTCAATCCATAAAGCCTCCCCGGTATCTTTATGCTTGAAATCTGGATGCTTCGGTGATTTCTACAATAGACATAGATTATGAAAATAAGAGAATTGAATCAGCTACCGTGTTCTCCTGTAGACATAAGAGAAGTCTACCACCTATAACATCTCTTCATTGCGGCTTTGTCCATTTTCAAAAGACAGGCAACCTACAGTGGCTAAATCTATCTGGATATTCTAAAGTTGATACACAATTCTGAATTTAGAACAAGCATAAACGCAGGAGTGCATCCAGACATATATGCACGACAGAAACCAAGATAAGGTGGTATGTCAAATAGAATCAACCACGTCAATATGAGTTTAAAGATGTCAAGTACCTTATTTTTTCTGTTGTCCCACCAATCCACCGGATTGGCAAAGAATGCTTGCCACAGAGCTTCAGTAGAATTGGACCCAAATGCAGGCTTGTTGCTTGACGTCCAGCTAGTAGCTGGAAGGATGGTAACCAACAAACAAAGGCTTCAACATCCAAACGTATACAATTTTCTCATTATACATCTTATTCGGACAGATAAATACCTTGACCTTGAACATTGGAGTAAGTGCTTTGCCCATACAAGGGTACCGCGGGTGAGCTTTTTTCGACAAAATTTATCTGTTGAACAACAACCTACAAGAGATACCAAACTTCAGGACTGATTCAAAGCTTTTAGTAACAAGGAACTAAAACACGTACATACAATATATATAAACATGGTCCAAAACCTTATAATAGGTTTCCTGTTTCCCTCCATCAACTTCAACTACATCTGACACAAGACGGCCAGAGACATATATCTGCTGACCCTTCGCAACATGCTGAGATGCAATATGAGCAAGCTCGTCCCAGAAGGTCAAGTTTATCCTACAAGAAAAGGCTCAAGTCTAGAATGCTACCAAAAATCAGAAATACTAAGTGCAACAAATATGCAATTCTCCGAGCATTTAGCCAGCATATGAGAAACTGTTGGGAAATCAATCGAAAACAGTAAAGAAAAACACAAGATTTAACAAGGTTCGGCAAGTAACTGTTTTTTTATTGATTAGAGTGTCCATCAATTAGGGTTACAATTACAGAATATATAGGAATAACCCTAGATATAGATTTACAAACCCTCTCTGCTCGGCTCCTGACATCTGCCTTTTATCTGGTATATGAGCTGTACGAGACAGAAACTAATTCCAAACACTACAAATCTACAAGTCCACCGGTCAAAAGTATAAACAGAATGATTAATTAAGCATCAGAATCGAAGCCTATTAAGATCAACAGTTACAAACAAGCTAAATTTTGAGGATGTTACCATGAGGTGTCCGTAGCGGACTTTTTGACAGCAAGGCTTGTCCAGGCCAAAACCTTCCCAGAGCTGAAATGCTTAATCTCAACATCCTTCCCAACAACCCCAATCAGCTGAACCGAATTACAAAGCTCCTTCTTCCATGGCACCTCCGAGGGTTTCGGGTACGCCACTTCGCTGAAGTTATCGTTGTACGCAATCGAACACCGCGCAACTCCACTGAGACCTACTCTACCGGTCTTCAACCGCGGCCACAACCCGAGACTGAGGGTCGAAGTAGTGGAACTCGAAATGGAGGTCGGCGGCCAGCTACGAGACGGAGGTTTGGGATTGGAAGATAGAAAATCGCTTCTGAAAGTCAGCAATTGGTTCGCCGCCATCGGTGTCGGCCGCCGTATCTTTCCCCGACGACGAGCTCTGGCGGAGAAGAAGTTGAAGACCCAAGATGAAGGTCACCGCCGCACCTGGCAACAAATTACAACATGATCCCTGAACTACAATCATATTATACTTCAACCCTTTCCGTCCATCAATACGCAATAGTACAATACTATTGGGGTTGCGAATCAGCGAGAATAATATTGTATTGTTTATGTTAGTTCATCCAAATTACATATATTTGAGTCGAGTCTTGAGTGTTTAAAATACAAGAATAAAATTTAAAAGGAACTATTATTTACGTAAATTATCATGATTTTTAAAAAGAGTGTGATGAAAAAAAATTTGAGTGATTTTTTAAAATAAAATTTACAATTACATTCCTAAACTAATATTATTAGAAGACTTAAATTTATGTGCGAAAATTATGTCGATTGGTTTTCAAAATAAATAATATCATTTTGCGTACATAAAGAAAAGGACACGTCTTCATACTTCATCATTAATAATTCTCAACAAATTTAATAAGATCAATTATATTTAAATGTTCAAACAACTGATCTTAAATATCATTCAAAATCAGTTTAATTTTTTTTCATCGTACCATTTTTGAAAATCATTGTAGTTCGGACCGTAATTGAGTAAGTTATAGTATTTTAGAACCCATTTTGAAATTTTTCCCTAAAATATAAATTCAACTTCGGTTCGTGTGATCTTAACGAGTTTGAGCTGAATTCAAATTTTATTTGAGCATTTGAATTGATCTTGTATAAATTATAATATATATGATAAACAAAGTTTTAAACAAATTTAAGATAAGCTAGTTGTTAAAAACAATTTCACTTTTTAGATAGAAACTTTATAAATATATAAAAAAAAGTAAATAATCGAGTTAACGGACAAGCCTCGTACGAGCTATGAGAGAGTACAAATTGAGTTTTCAAACAAATATTCGCGAGTATAAACGAATTGAGTATCTGAATTATCACATTGTTCATATTGGGTTCATATATTTGACGAGCTTTAAAATTATTTCAAAGTTGACTTGTCTAATTGGGCTGAGAAGAATGGGCTGAGTTATTGGGCCGGATGAAGTGCGTGTGGTCTGCAGACTCCAGTGTCAGACAACACAATCGTGTGTTGTGTTGTGTTGGTGCACCCTCGGACCTTCGAATCCATCAAAATTCATCGTCAGTGCGTTTCTCGTCTTTCGCTTTTCCTCAGCACCAGGAAGATGTTGGCTCGTCTCGCATCGCGGCGGTTGGGCGAGATCCGTCAGGCCTTCAGTCAACGCCATCAGGTCTGTGTGTGTGCATATGCATTTTGGTGCGATAGGCATTTCGAATTCCTTCGATCGGACCTCGACCTAGATTTGAATCCGGTTTGGTTTGACGTATTTGCAGGTGCCTCGGTCATTTTCCACGGCGTTGAACTATGTGAGAATCTAATACTCTTCGGTTAAATTTGGCTGCTTGGGTTGTGTTACTGGTTTAGTGATTGTGGTTTGGTTGTTGTGGCAGCATCTCGACAGTCCAGATAACAATCCTGACATGCCCTGGGAGTTCAGTGAGAAGAACAAAGTAAAGGTTGGTAATTTGAATTGGATGAACCCTGACGGCTGAGGCAAACATGTCAATTTCCTTTTCAGCAGTTAACGGATCGGATATTGTTTTATGCTGTACAAGTATTTGATGGGTTGGTCTAGGGAAGAAAGCTAGGCGTTATCTTATAGATGAAGTTGAAGTTGGTTGCTTTTATGAAATGAGTTGAATCATAAAGTGGTCTGTAATTTATATTGATAGCTGTTTACAATGTTTGGGAAAACTAGCTGATGAGTAAGTTATAACACTTCGGAATCTATTTGTAACTGCATCATGGATGGTTTCAGTCAAATGTGAAAATTATTTGGATCCACACACAAAACTAATTGGTTATGAGTTGGGGAGCCCAACTGGCCAACTATATATTATGATTAATCTTGGAGCTTAAATGTGCGTCGAAAGTTTGTTCTGATATCATGAAGATTAGTTGGATACCACTTAATAAAGCTTAAATGAGGGATGTGGGACGTAGCCCTTATATATGCTAACGGAATGTATCATGAGAAATGATTGATCCCTTCTATGGTACTACGCAGATATTAGATAATATGTATCTTAACAAATTCATAACCATTTTATATCATATCACTCTATTAAAAGGGCCTTTCATTTTGGAGTGTGCAAATCATGTGTGCTTGAAATGTTTCTCTTGGTTAAGAGCAATAAGGATTGAATGGATGACTCTCATCATAAGCATAGTGTGCTGTATAGAAATCAAAGACACGAGATTGCTTGGAAACTCTGATCTATTGGCTTTGACATGCATTTGGCCTTGTTGCAGGTTAAGGAGATTATCTCTCAATACCCATCGAACTATAAGCAATCAGCAGTTATTCCTCTGCTGGACCTTGCCCAGCAGCAGCACGGAGGATGGCTACCAGTGTCAGCAATGAATGCAGTACGTGAACTAGCAAGCTTTCATTATCTGCTGGTGTTAGACTCTTGTTACGTAAATGACTTGGCTATGAGACCTTCATGAAATTGTAGGTGGTTAAGGCAAGTAAATTTTTAATAGTGAATGAACGTAGATAAGAAGAGATTTGTTAAATGAATTTTTCCAAGGACTTCAAACTGGCCGCACTTAATAGATTTTATCCTTGACGATCGTCCTTTGGATATTTATACATGGTTAATAGACCCATATGCTTGATTATCCAGGTAGCTAAGGTCATAGAAGTTGCTCCCATCCGTGTGTACGAAGTGGCTACATTCTATTCAATGTTCAATAGAGCAAAGGTTAGTGGCTATGAATTTTGATAATGGGATGTTCGATTTTCCAGCTTTTCAGCTTCTGATCATTGTTATATGTTTTACTTTGAAGGTTGGTAAGTACCATTTGTTGGTTTGTGGCACAACACCTTGTATGATTCGAGGTTCTCGGGATATCGAATCAGCTTTATTGAAGCACCTGGGAGTTAAACGCAATGGTGTTCAGTTCACTGCTTGATTTGATTGCTATCTCAGCTTTTATATGACGTGTTTTTTTAGCTAATTATTATATTATCTGTTCAGAGGTCACCAAGGATGGCTTGTTCTCTGTTGGAGAAATGGAATGTATGGTGAGTTCAGGTTTTGACATTGTAGTTATTTAAGATATATTTGGGTAGGAATGTCTAAATAAGCCCCAAACCTGAGGAACATATCCTCAATTATTTTTATCACTCATTACATTTTACCTTCGCTATGGGCCTCTCGACTGAAACAATTTATTTTTTTAGTGGCGGGCTATTTAACATTCTTTGGGGTATCATAAATTTTAATGGAATTTATGTGGTAGGATCTGCTTTTGTCACCCTTATATTATAAAAGATATAGAAATAAACAGTCTATTTCGCTCTGACACATATGTTCAGTCAGTGGCGGAACTATAAATTTTACTATGGAGTACAAAAGTAATTGAAATATATTATTCAGATGATTTTGGCTGAATTTGGGTACAAAAACAAGAATCACAATATTTTTAAGCTGAGAAATATAAAATTTTAAAGCTGAATTGAGGGTTCAAAATAAGAAATACAATATTTTTTAAGCCGAATTACAGGTACTAAAATGAAAATTATGTTATTTTTATACTGAATTAAGAGTGATTTGGGCTGGACTTGGGTGGACAGCTGTCCCCGCCGTCCACTCACTAGTATCGCCACTGTGTTCAGCGCAACTGGTACCCATAAGCTGCTGAGAAATTGTTTGCACCTGTTATAGTGAATAATGTAGATGCTTCATGCTACAGTTAATTCGAGAAACAATTGTGTGAAGGCTGTTTTTGACCGTACGTTCATATTCCTTGAAAATAATGCTGCCATTTATGTGTATGTGCTGCAGGGAAGTTGCGTAAATGCTCCTATGATAACAGTTGCTGATTACTCAAACGGATCAGAAGGATATACTTACAACTACTATGTCAGTCTGAACACATTCTGCTTTCCTCTTGAATCCACTCATTTTATTTTGAGAAAAATGCTTCGGTTAATTTAATGAGTATTACTTGTAAATTGCAGGAAGACGTGACTCCGGAGAGAGCTGTTGAGATTGTTGAGGCATTGAAGCGTGGAGAGAAACCACCGGTGAGCCCCATACTAAAACATCCATCTTTTAGTAGTTTCAAACGTGTAACGAGTCTGACTCCACTATCAAGCTGGAGGAGTGTGTGTCACCTGATCACAAATAAAAAAATATAAAAAAAATCTTATTTGCTGTCTCTATAGTCTACTGACATTTGCCAATATTGATATTTGTTCAGCATGGAACACAAAACCCGAAGCGGTGTATGAGTGGGCCAGAAGGAGGAAATACCACACTACACGGTGAGCCCAAACCGCCTCCGTGCAGGGACCTTGACGCGTGCTGAACCCGCAATCTGTTTACCTTCGTCTACAATAATCGCAAAGCTTGGATCCATGACCATAGCCTCATTGAATTGTAAAACATATTTGTAACTTGTTGTCTGGTTCGTGTAAAATAAGAGAATCACTTTTGTATTACAAAATGGATCTCGTCTTCCAGGCTTCACGCAATACTGAAATCCGTCAGGCATCATAAATAATGTGCATTGATAGTGTTGGCCAAGAGTAATATTAATTTTCTACAAAAAACTAAATAAATATAAAATTTAAATTATTTTGTAAGCACTAATTTATTATGTTTATATATTATAATAATTAATTGAGTTGTTGGATATAAAATGACATATTGTATAAATTAGTAAATTAGTTGAGTGATCTGACAATTTTTTTCATTTTGAGATGTTTAGTGCATATTTCTAAAAATCCTAAAATTCTAAAAAATTAACTCTGTGACAATTTTTTTATTATATATATTATATTTTAGATTGTGAAATTTGAAAAAAAATTTAATATTCTCAAAATCAAAATGGCATATCTCGTGAAATATCATTCATTTCTTATTTATCTTAATAAATTCACCCTAAATATTTATATAATAATGAGCCATACAAAAATCATATTCCATTTAAATAATAATAGAGCGCAGCCAATAAGAGCGTGCGGGAAATCGGACACAAAAAACAAACGAATAAAAATCTGACAAAGCGAAAGTGAGGACGAAGAAGAAGACGAGAGAGAAAGAAATCGGAAGCAGCAGCAAAGCAAAGCAAATGGATCCTTCTCTGTTCCCCGTCGACGACGTCTCCGTCACCGATCCCGTCGCCTGGCCTACCCCCGTCATGAATCGCAGCTCCTCTGAGTGGGCCTTCCAGAGATTTCTGGACGATGTTCTGAGGCCCGAGGATAGCGACAATCGCATCACCATCACCAGCACCAACACCAATAATAGTAGCGATGAGGTTGTTGAGATTGCCGACCCTCATCGATTGACTGGATCTTCTTCATCCGCGTCTGCTCCGACTAACCCCGATGATTATCACGCCGCGCTTAAGCGTCAGCTTGATCTGGCCTGTGCTGCCGTCGCTCTTTCGCGAGTATGACGGCACGACTTTTTCACTTTTCCTTTTTCTTTTTTAATTTGTGGTTGGAATTTTAGGAGTTGATAATTCACTTGGCTGGCTTGTTCGTGTTGCGTGGTGTAGTTGACTTGTGGATTTTTTCAATGATTTGTGTTTGCAGAAAGCTTCTGCTTCTCCTGAGCCAGCTTCATCTGGCACTGGTACTGCTGTACCAAGGGCTTCCTTGCCTGCTAATGGCGGATCTATTGCCACAGGTAAATTCTCGGACTTGAAGTTTTCTTCTTATTAGGCGGATCCACTGGGATTATGTTCATAGTTTCTACTAAATTTTTGTTTTATCCCCCAAATTTCAAATTTATACCACAAATATGAAATCCTGGAACCGTCATTGTGAAGGCATCATATCAGGCTTCTTATTGACCAGCATAAGTAGGAATCACATTTAAACTCTGTGAATTGCATGGTTTTTAATCTTCTAGAATCATGACTCTTTAAGTTTAAGCTCATTTCTTTTTTTGGGGTAGATAAATACCTCCTCCGTCCCTCTAATAGTAGTCGTTGAAGGTTAAATTGATTGATTTATGAAGATGTTAATACTAATGGTTGAACAAATTTAATAGGCAAGTATTTGATGTATTCTTTTTAAATTTCGTGTAAATGGTAGAATGTCCTATGTTATTACTGGTCTATAAGGATTTCTTTAAGGATTATGATAATGGAGTAGTTAATTTCTTACTTTTTAAGGTAGGTGACAATATTAAATGTGCATCGGAATTGTTAAGTGACAAGTAAAAGTGAACAAATAGATGTTAGTTAAGTGACAAGTAAAAGAGGACAGAAGGAGTAGACAATATTTATCTTCTGTTAGGAAGTCATGTTCTATCTTGTGTCCTGATTTCCTTAAAACATTGATTTTGTACTACTGCCCGGCAGCAGAAACTCTGTCAGAATCTTCGTATAGTGGTTTTATGCACAATTCATTTTCCAATCACGAGAACCGTTGTCACAGCAGTGTTCTATATGTAAGCTGTAAGGTATTAGCGAGAAATCAAGCTCAAATGCAAAACTGTGTTGGATAGTATAAATGTAGGATTTCAAGTGTCAACTTATGAGGATGCATGAACAATATAAATGTAGGAGTTGAAGTCTTAAATTTTGGGGATGCATGGTTTCTGTATCACATCGGTTATACTGGCTCAACAGGAGCTACGATTCCTGTTTATGGCTTATGTGTGCCTTGCACGTACAGTGGTTACAACCAACTGGGCGTCACCAATGAGGATGTGACAAATTGATTCTTATTGCTTGGAAATTTGTGCTTCAAGTGTTTGAGATGGGATTGCTGGTTAAAGTTATGTAATGTTGATCCATCTAGGTGCTCCGAATTCTTCATCATCCACACAAGTAAAGGATTGGGGAACTGTTGATTTCGCAGTTTCAAATGAAAAACCAAAGCTGCCAGCTGTACAAGTTAAGTCATCTACTAGTGGGTCATCGAGAGATCAATCTGAAGATGATGAGCTTGATGGGGAAGCGGAGACCACTGAGAATATGGGCCGCACTGATGACAAACGTGCCAGAAGGTAAAAATTATTAATAATTTCGTAAGCTAGGTTTATGGTCCTCAGCTGGATCGCAATTATTAAGTAAGATGGACCTATCAGTCTGCAGAATTATTCTCAATTTGAATCTGATGTATCTCGATTTTGGTCGTCAGGATGTTGTCAAACAGAGAATCAGCTCGGCGTTCTAGACGCCGGAAACAAGAGCACATGAGTGAACTTGAAACACAGGTTTTGTTGATAATGTTGCTCTAACTTGTGAAAACAGTATAATGTGTTGTCTAACTCTGAAGATATCGCATATGCCTTTGACATCTGGTTTCCTAATTCCATGCAGGCTGCACAACTGAGGGTAGAACACTCGTCACTTCTGAAAAATTTGAATGAGTCCAATCAGAAATACACCGAGGCTTCTGTTAATCTGAGAGTCTTAAAAGCAGATGTGGAGACACTGAGAGCCAAGGTAAGCAGTCTTCATTGCCCATGTATCTAACTGGACACTGAAGCTCTTCTAAAGATGTGGTTGTGGATATCTAGTAATGCCCCACACATTTTCATATATCTACTTCCTGAGCTGAACTAGCAATCTTTGACCATAGTAATTATCCATCGTGGCTCATTTGCTACATGTGGCCTGTTCACTACCATCTACTAATTCGTTGCTTGGGACTGTTAGGGCAGAAAGTCCTCTCATCTCTCCTATCACGCGCAGTGTGACAACAACACGAGAGGCCTTTTTACCCTAACAAACTGTCAGTGAGTTTTAGTAGGCACAAGATTTGAAAAAGTCTCTCTTTTCCTGTATTAATTCAACAAAATAGTGGAGTGTGATTTTTGAGCGTGGACTTTTCAACTAAAATCGTTGTGTTCTTTCTTCTCTTTTGTGTGTGCGATCTATTGCATGTGTTATCTTGTTGCAACTATCCTAACAGGAACAGTGAATCTGGACTAGGGAACAAGTCACTTTTATGAGGTGCACATGACCTAAATCATATGTAGGTTTCGTTGATGGACACTGGTAGAGTATATATGGGAACTGAGCTGTTTGCTACAGCGTTCGTCATACCTTACCTAAGCTATTTTGATGAACTTATGTGCAACATGCATCGAACATTGCTTAATAACGGAAGCACGAAGCTATCATCTTGAGTTTTATATCAGCATTGGGTAGACTCTGGTACTTAAATTTTCTCTAATCATATTGGATGAATGGCTCTATCTCAGGTGATGATGGCTGAAGAGAAGGTCAAGAGATTGACAGGGGTGAACACACTTCAACATTTCCCCGATGTTCCGCTTGTTAGCATGCCATTCAATGGAAACCTGCTTACAAGCATCCCCAGCTCTATGTTACCAGGTTCAAACCATCTCAGCAACTTGCCGACAGCTGCTCCTACTTACAAAAGCTCCGCGCCAAACCTGGGGCCATGACTAGAGCACATAACCCCTCCAATGTTATCTGTTAAGTACAATGCATTGGGTGGGCTCTACTTTAATGCTACTCTTGTGTTGTAGAATCAACCGTGTCCAACTATATTAAGGTTATGATTAAATTACTTTTGTTCTCACCCACCATCTATCAAGATTATATTTTGGTAGTTCGGGTTTTTGGCAAGGCAGGGTTACTCCCATGAAAATCTTTTCATCAGAAAGTCTTGAATACGAGACCGCGCTAACAGGATTCGGTCAGCGCCGCATTTGGGCAGGATTAGCCTCACCTAAAGTGGAACTATTGAGTTGGAAATAAAATTACCTTTATAAAAATCAATAACTCCAAGACATTCATCTAATGTGAGCCGCTCGCAACGTCACATTTTTCAAGTACGGTATGTTCAGTGCTTGAAAATTTGGTAATATTTTGGAGTCAAATGTTGTGTCCGGGAATTAATTTTGATGAGATGAGCCGAATTACAGAGTACTATATTTAATAATCTAACGTGAGAAATCAAGATTGTTCAGTAACATATTGATTTCGATTTTGGATGCACTCTTGTCCACGACCGACACAGTTTTCTCTCTAAATATTTGAAGAGCGGAATGAAGTGTTCGTGAAATCAATCAACATAAATGAAACAGATTGTTGGACTAAATTGGTATGGGAGGAACTTCATTGTCGAGAGACATGAAATCAAATTGAATGCTTTTTAGTATCTCATGGTTGGTCAGGTGGCAAAACAATTCTGAAAATGAAACTTGTTTTGGTTCGGGCATTGAGATTAGTGATGATATCCTTAAATTTCGGACGGAAATAATAATATACACAACTATTGAATTGCACGGGCGTAAGAGATTCTCCCATGGGAATAAGCTCGTCGACAATAACTTTATTCTTTTGAAGATACTTGGCGATCTGACTATTGCCTTGACAAAATCCCCGCAACTGGAGATTTATATATTCTGTTTGTGATGGAGTGGTCAAAGCTTGCTCAAGGGAGAGCCAAATGTCCCTACCAATAGAGCATATAACCACGATAGGAGCTCTTCATTGTGAGGGAAGCTTAATATACTAATAAGGAAGTTGTCCGTATGTTCCCAAGATATATATGTAGAGTTTGACGTAATGGAACCGTTGGGTTGAAGCATACCCATAAAATCATTGCCCTTTTAAAAAAAATGAAGATAAGAGATTTCCGCATTAAGTAACTATTACGACCATGTTTGTGGGAAAGTAAGTGATGAATATTACAAGACTAATGGAGGACATGGCAACTTATGTACTGAGCAAAACTGAAGTCGAAGAGGTGGAACAAGGCATGGAGGGATCGAAAATTATATGAATTCGCTGATATCTAATTACAGAGAAATGAAAAAAAACAATTCTTCCCTTTTGTATTGAGTTGGTAACTTAAAAGTATGTAGACAAAATAATATGATAAGAATATAAAGCGTCTTATCTAGTAACCCTAAAAATATAAAGAAAGTGAACCTAAATGAAAAGCTCTACCTTAGCCTTGTTATGTTTGATTTAGTGATTATTTGAGGCAAGAAAAATGAAATTCACATAAATTCTATTTAATTTTACTTTTGTTTAATTTAGATTGGGGAATTGGAAGAAGTAGTAAAAAAATTGGAAGAAGTAGTAAAAAATTATCTAATTAAACTTTTTTTCTTATTTTTCATTTTATTTTCCTCTCATAACTTTCCACAAAGAAACTCCATTAAATTTTACCTCAGTTTCTCCCTCCCAGTTTATCCCTTAAAACAAAGACAGTCTAACTTTTTCTATATGGGGTTTAAATGAGACATCATAAAAAAGTGAATAATTCTAAATTTGATAAATTATACGTATATATTATAAAATACTAAGAAATTACAGACAACACGAATCCGACCGTTGGTTCTTGGGAACATCGCAAAGGTAAAGTTACAAAATAAATAAAAGAAATAGAATAAGAAAATGGAAAAATGACAAAGAGGAGGGAGGAAGTTCGAGAGAAAAAGCGCGCGAAAATTCAGAAAGCCAGCCTCCTGCAAAGCCGCGGCTGTGACACGGAGGCGAATTTCCCAGCGAAATCTCGTATTGCTTCCTCGATCAGATCCTTGAACAGCAGCCGCTCCACGTCAACCACCGCCTCCGTCGCCTCCACGTCATGCGCCGCCCACAAGTCATGGCTGAGGTCGTCATGTAGCAGATTGCGAATGAGCTCGATCAAGTCTTCCTCCCCCGCTTCCCGCCGGTTGTTGATGTTCTTGAACTCCGAGCAGATTAGGGTTAAAGGGTGTCGGTTGAAGAGCGAGGCCGTTTTCCATTCCGGGAGCTGCGTGTGTTTTCTTATGAGCTCGATGGCGATGTCGAAGATGAGCTTCCTGTGTAACTTGGAGATTGGGCAGCTGCGGGTGTTGCTGTTCTTGGTGCGAGGCTGCTCTTCTAGGTATGTGAAAATGTCAGAGTGGGTTAAGGTGGTGGTCGTGAGTCTGAAAACCTCTGAAATGTAGACGAGGTCGGGATCATCTGGTGGCACCCAGTCAGCATGAGCATCTGCAGAGACGAGCGAATCGCAGCGTCACGTAATGAAACGACGACGTAAAAGTGAAAGAAAACGCGCACCGCAGTTGCTTACCTGGGAAAACAATGCTGCGTTTCATGACAGGCGAGAGGGACGGTGACGAGTCATCATTGTACAAGGACGAGTCGAGAACGGAGACCGGGCTGGGCTGTCCTTCCTGCTGGTGCAGCTTCGACGTGCTGTTGAATTCAGCCATGCTGCGGAGCAGCATGTCGCACCTCTCCAGCACGCTTCTGCTTCCGTCTGCTTCCTCAGACTTGATGATGATGCTCTGCTAGTTTCATCATATCGGAACCATCATTCTCAGCATTTATTGTAAGCAGTGTCGCCAGAGGAGTATGAGTTGGTGAATAAATATTTCCAGTTTTTTTTAGGTTTAATTACCTGTGCGTCACTGAATGCGGTCTCAGCAGACATTGATGGCGCCTCAGACAACACCGTACCAGTTTTAGACATGTTAGGCTTGATCTTCCTCGGCGAGCGTGAGCTCAAACGCTCAGCTCGCCGCGGCTCCCCAGCTTTTCTAGGTGTCGACGGGCTTCTGTTCCTCGCAGCACCCGGGAAGCTTTCACCTGCGAGCTTCGCCTTTCTGGGAGCTCGACGAACCGATGATGGTGGAGGCTCGTTTTGCACTCGCACTCTGCGCGATGGTTTGGAGTCATTGGGTTGATCCGTTTCCCTCAGCAGCCCTTTCAGCTGCAGAGCTTCCACAACGTGCTTCAGCGTCGCCAAGTCCATCAACGGCTCATCGAGGTTTATGTTCAGCTCCGTCTCGATCTGCTTCTGCTCCGGATAAACGTCTCCAGATTCGTATGAAGAAATCCTCCGCGGCTGAGATTTTCTACTCGATTTGGCATCTTGGTTCCTCGATTTAACAGCCTCTGTTTTGGCAATGCTACTCGATACTTGTTTCTGGCAAGAATCGACTCCTTCAATGAATCGAGACACGAACAGATATTTACAGACTCGGGACTCGGAGGCGGATCTTCGCAGCTCCGGGTTCACTGCGTCCGAATCTGGGAGCGTCTCGAGTCCCATTAGTCTTGCGATGACGCTTGTGGATTTCCTCTTATTCTCTACCCCATCATCCCTCCCATGAATCTGGGCAGTAAAAATGCTCCCAGCCGCTGCTCTGCTGTCGAGTGAGAGCCTTGGTGACTCTCTGAACTTCCATGTCGACCTGGACATTTCCTTGTACTCGTATCCGGAAGCTGAAGCAGGAGTTTTCACCGGAGTGGTCGCCGCGGGCGTGGTAGACTCCGGAGTCCGCGGACGGCGTTTCGTACGCGATGACTTGATTGACAAAGGTGACAGACACGTGCTCTTAGCGCTCAAATCATCGAGCTCCATCGAAACCGACGATGACTTCACTGATCTCTCCAGCTCAGCCGAGTAATCCACGGCCTGAAACTCCAAACCCAGATAAGAAAAACGTGTCCACCAATCAGTGCTCAGTGAGATACATAAACAAATACGGAGAATTTCAGGGTACCGGAGCGCGGTGGAGACGCTTCCCGTTCAAAACATGCTGGCGGCCGAAGATCTGAAAGAATCCGGTGACGCATCCGATTCGCTTCTCCAGTATCCGTTCCCGACCCACCTCCGGCTCCATCTCCAGAACCTTAATTCCGGTCTCGTGCTCGTGAATTCAAGCCTTCATCTTCGATATCTGCGCCTCGCTTTCTCCCTGGAAACCACTTGCTCTGTTTTTCTTCTTCTTTCTGGCGCTTTGAACATTGACGCTTTCTGCAACTCCCGCTTTTAGGGCATTTTAAAGTGGAGCGTGAGGCTGACCCGGTTCGCCAACTCGACCCACAATTGAACCGAGCTAAATCAACTTTTTGTGTTATGCATTATTTGGGATTAACTCGAACCACAATTGAGCCGAGCTAAACCAGCTTTTTATCTATATTTTTTTGGGATTATTCAGTTTGATTCGAAATCTGATCCCTTCCTGTATCTGATTCGTTAGTTGTACATGCAGCGGCAGTGAAGGCAGAAGAAGTAAATGTATCTGATTTGGACCACCTCGGACAAATATTGATTTGATTCTTATTGAATCGAGGTGTTGTGCCTTTATAGTTAGTATTTATGATTTTGATTTGAACCCGTGTTCCGGGTATTACATCTTATTAGAATGGTTGATTTTTTGGATCGGCTCGTATTGGATTGTATCTCTATCATGAGTGATATCATGTTGAATTTTCGGATCGATTCACATTAGACTATTAGATTGTATATATCCCTAATGTAACTCAAAAATCTAATCTTATAAGTCGGTATTCAATAATCTAATATAAAATGCATATTCTTCTTCTTGCTAGCCGTAGCGAAACATTTGTCAAGTGCTCTTTACTCAACAAATATGACGTGTGTAAGTGTGAAAAATTAATTTCACATGATGTAAAAAGAAGGATATTGATTCAAGGCTGTGTAAGTAGTTAGTTTGTAGGTAGTATATATGATTTTGATTTGATCATATGTGTGGGTGAATCACATCCAATCAGAACATTTGACACAGGTAAATTTGAAAAAGTTAATTTCATACTCGTAGTATAATGTGAGAAGAATTATGATCCAATTAAGGACAACCATTTACTCTCATGTACCATATGTATTATTTGGTTTTACTAACCCTAACCCTAAATTGGTTTTTGGGTTTGGTATGATTAAATGGTTAATGCGAAGGGAAGTGAGCAAATAATAATATAGGCAGGGCAGAGAGCATGGAGATTGGTAGAACAATAAAGGACGTGGGTCTGATCCAATGAAGAGGTGCCTCGCCCCCATACCATATCCCACCTAGGGCTTGTCGAATTTTCAACATTCACTTTTGACCGCTTCTTCTCGCATCGACACTCTCCAAGGCTCAACACTCATTTCATGATGTGATTCCATATAGTTTCATGGAGGGAGAGAAAGAGAGAGAATCTTTGCATAGATATACTCATGCAAGAGGACAACAATGGAACAAGAAGATGGTGGGCAATGATTGACATCCAGCTGAGGGCCATCGTCTTCCACCCTTACTTTGAAGTGTATGATGGTGAAGTCAATTAATTCTGAGTTTTGAGTTTAAAATCCAAATCATGTGTCACATTTGTGAAAACTCTCCCGAGAGGAATTTGATTATATCATATTTTATATGATTGTCATAACCGTCTGTTTTAATAAAATGTAAGTATAAACAGTAGTCAGCTTTGTTTCGATTTCATTTGGATAATAAGGTGCACTTTTTTCGAGTCCTAATCTTGATCAGGTGTTCGGTGCCTAGTTGCGTTATAATTTTTTTGAGATTAATTAATAAAATGGGTCTTTTATCTTAATCAAATACATAATAGCAAGCATGATTTGTGATTTTTATGAAAATATTACTCACATGATATTTTGTTGTATGTACTCAGAATAATAAAATTGATTTATTTAATATAAGTTTTCAAAAACTAAATAATAATAAAAAAGAGGAGGGCCTGAAAAAGTAGCTAGGAGCTAGTGTAGTACGTGGGGTGCTTCAGTGCATGATTTTCATAAGTTGCACAGACATATCATCACTCTCACACGTCTAATCTAATCTAATATAAGGCTCTCATCATCCTACTACTCGTACTCGTACTCGTACTCGTACTATATATATGTCCTGGTATGGCGAATAAAGTTAAGGACTTGAGAGGAGTGATGCCTGGTGGTCTGTGTTTAATCCTTTCGACAGCCACAGGTTCACATGGGCATCTGACACGGGAGCGAGGATATATGTTTATATTTAACGTTGTACTGTGGGTCGCCATGTTAAAGTCATCTTTATAAAGAGAGACTAAATGAACTATGTAACTTTTTGAAAGATGAATACATAGAGAATGTGTTCATTGAACTCAAAACTTTCTGGCATAGAAAGTGAGGTACTCTCCCGCTCACGTGGCTCTCTACTTTTATATTTATATATGTATATATGGGTGGATCAGGTGAAAAACGATATGAATATGTAAACATTGATCGTTGATTATTTTTTAAACAACGAACAACATTCATTGAATTTATTATTAATAAAATAAATTCACATAACTACATTAATAACATATAAGATAAATATGATTATTAAAATCTTAATATATTCTTTTCCTTTATTTAAACAGATTTAGTAACTACATAATCCCGTAAATCATGCCTACTCCCCGAGACCACTTTTCACACGCCACCACTCGCATGAAATGTCGAGTTTCTTCTTCAAAATTACCACCACACGCCGTCGGATCCTCTGGCGTCTTACAAATTTCAAAGAAACTCATCGACTTTCTATCGTTCGTCTTCCGGTATAGTTGTCCACCTCTTCCGTGCACCACTTCCATACACCATGTGCACCAGTAAAAATTCAGCAGATCTAAAAGTGCACCATGAAAATCCAAAAAATTGTGCACCATGTCTTGTAGTGGAAGATTAACGATGGTGGTGTGGAGATGATGAAGACACGATAAAAAAATTAAGATGACTGATTTAGAGATGGAGAACAATGACAATAGGTTGAGAGAAGTAGGAAAAAGATAAATACACATAGAGAAAAAGTAGGATTGATTGATTTTGTTCCCTAAAATTAAGGAGGTTAATTGAAATTTAAATAAGAAGATTAATCGATTTTAAAATTTTAAAAAAGATAATATGATTAATCTTAACCGTTAGATGCCTTAAAATCAATGAACATAATTAATTCACAGTTTACATATCCAAATCAGTTTTCATTTGATCCACTCTATATATATATATATATATATGTCAATGTTTGTTTTAAATACGTAAATAAAGTTTCAGTGAGGCTAAATCATACCTAAAATAGCAAATTGTTGAGGTGCTGAGGATTTGGATTCAATTTTTTTGTTAAACTCGCATTTATGATTTATAATAAGGGAGAAATAATTTTCATTCTTGCATTCAGAATTATGAACGAAGTTCAATAAGTCCAACTCTTTGACTAGGATTTTGAAATTTGTATAAATATGTTGAACATGAAACCTGTTTTTCTATATAAATTTCATGCTAATTGCTTCTTTTTATTAATTCTAAAAGTATTGAAATTGAATAATTAAAAAGTTTTTTACTAAAATTGAATCTGAGCTGAAAACGATAAACAAATTTGCACAAAAACTGTCATTGAATCTCTGGACCGCACATTGAAGGTCATCCTTGCTCGGTTTTCAAAACAGAAATCCATTAGTTGGAAAAATAAATATCGCCCCCTTTTCCATAGGGGTATGCACCCACAAATTTTGGTGATTCGGGTCAAAAAATGAAAATAGAAAATAACAAGTCCTTAATGTAATATGAAAATTTATTTGACTATTGGCCAAGTTTTATGAGATTAAGATATGTTTTGGAGGCCCGTTTCACCGATTTATCTGTAAAACAATGCCGCAGAACCAACTTTGAAAGACTGATCTAGGCAGGACAGAAGAACCAGATTTGCGCAAAACAAACTGTGATATCTCTCGACCATAAATATAAGGTGATTTTAGCTCGATTTTCAAAATAGAATTATGTTGGTCAAAAAATAAGAGAAAACCAAAATCGGCCCATTTTTAGAAGAGGTATACTCATAAATTTGGTGATTCAGATCAATAATAATGAAAAAATAATAATAAGTTCACAACGTAATATGAAACTTTTTATGAATATGTCACGACCCGAAAAATAAGGATCGCGATGACGTTTGACTTATCTTATTGACTTTTAGTTAAACAAGCCTCGACGAAGAAGAGTCAAAGTCAAAGGTTCAACATACTCTCTAAATAAAATAAAATTTCAATAAATTTGAACTATTCAAAATTCAACTCAAAATCTTGCCCAAGTATATCGGAGCAACTACTAAAGAGATGACAAACTAACACAAATTAAATAGTTGTTGACTGAAGGAAACTGACTGAAGACTAGATGGAACCGTATCCAAGAGCTTGCTCGTTGCTAACTCAAACATAGTCGCTATTAACCAAATACTGATCTGAAAATAAAATTTAAATATTGGGGGTGAGTCAAAAGACTCACTCTATGAGTAAACAACTCACTACGTATTTGGCGAGCCGCATGAGGGATTTCTTTTATTTTAAATTGATATCATATTTATAACGTGCGACTCGCTCACCGTTCGTACTTTTATTGTGTACGTAGGGGTTATTTACTAATTTATTATAAACAAGTATCTCTTGTATCACATCAAAATGGCATGTCAATGCACGTGTGTATGCGTGATGCACAGACATGAACTGCGACGGAAAGCCCTTTTTGGCTAGGCAGTCGTCACTGCCGATCCGGATCATAAAATTATTCATATAACAGAACGCGATATTACCGTGGAAACAGAACGCAATATTATCGCGGAAACAGAACGTCGCAGATATGATGCAGTGTGTATGCACATGAATGAATGTTCAATATAACAGTTTCACTTTTCAACGTGGATATATATTATGTTCATATTATACCTAATATGCTTTATTAAGCATCACATATTTAATTTTGTATGAAAAGAAATACGTAGGAATTATTTACTCACCTCAAGCTAAGCTTGAAACCGTACAATCAATTTGTTTGGTAACTTGACTCCGGTTTATCTATAATTTTGTATATAAAAAAAGAATAAAATTATAATTGTAACAGATTCCGTTATTCAAATTTAATTAAAATTTTCATATTATGTCATCTTTAATATCACAACTATATTATAATATTTAAATTACAAAAACGCAAAATAAACAAAACAAGAAACGTAGCCTTGTGCTGCGCTGTTGCTACCCGCACAGTCGCCTGCTCCATGGCTGACACATGGCCATGCGGGTCATCTCCCCTTCTTCTTCTCTGTTTTTATACTTATATCATGCCTAATTTATATATCTAATTAATTGTATATCGTCATCATAATTTGTTTCATGTTAAATCCTAAAATTGTATATTTACGAGACAACCAACGTTCATCATAACATCTAATAATTGTGACACATACCTCTCAATCAAGTGATGGCTGATGTCACTTCCTCTTATCTACGTATCTTACAACCCAAGTGATGACTGACTCTCTCTCGTCTACGTACTTGACGGCACAACTTTTTTTTTTAAATCTTTTCTCTTTATGTTTATATAGCGAGACGAAACCCTAATCCTAACAGGAGTTGGGCTTATTTATAAATTTGGGCTTATTTATTATTATTATTATTATTATTATTATTATTTACACGGTGTTACAGACTATTTGTCAAATTTCATGAGATTCAAAACACATTTTGGCGGCCCATTTCCAGCAATTTATCTGTGAAACCATGCCGTATACTGAACTTTTAAAGAGTGATCTTGACAAGAAAGGAGAAATGGATGTGGACAAAAACTGACTTTCCATCTCGAGACCACATGTAGAAGATGGTTCTGCTCCGTGTCAAATACAGAAGATCGTAGGCCGGAACAATAAGAGAAAATCAAAATTATCCCATTTTGCATATTCGTATACATACAAAGTTAATGATTCGGGTCAAAAAGTAAAAAAAGAAATAATAAGTCCACAATGTAATATGAAACTTTTTAAGTTTATTGGCCAAGATTTATTGGATTCAGACATATTTTCGGAGCCTGTTTCAATAATTTATCCATGAAAAACCGTATCCAAAGAGTGAACTTAGAAAGATTGATTTGAGCAGAAAAGGAGAAACAGATTGGGATGAAAGCTATCAAAACATCTAGACCAATTATAAGAGGTGATCCTATCTCAGTTAATGAAAAAAGTTTGTAGGTCAAAAAATAAAAAAATCAAAATCAGCTATTTTTTGTAGGGGTGTATCCACAAATTTGGTGATTTGGGGTCAAAAATAAAAATCATAAATTTATAAGCCCACAATTTATTATGAAACTTTTTAAAATTATTGAGCAAGTTTCATGGGATTTAGACACATTTTGGAGGCCTCTTTCAGCGATTTTTTCATGAAAAACCATGCTCGAAAAACGAACTTGGAAAGACTGATCTCTATTGGGTTACTCTCAGGCCCAATAGTGAAATCCAATAACATGAAATTCATGATCGATGGATGTTTCCCAACTAGGGTTACAGTCCCCGTCGCTCAGCGCCATCATATTAGGGACAAGTGAGACAGTTGAGGTGATCGATCAATGTTTTTACGTTTCTTGTCCACAGCTAATGTTGGGTTAATTTCAGGTCCAATAGTGAGGCCCAATACATTGGGTCTACGATCAGTGGACGTTTCCCAACTAGGGTTACGGTCTCCGTCGCTCAGCACCTTCATATTAGGGACAAAAGAGACTATTGCATTGATCGACCACCTTAACTTTTTTCCGTTGGGGTATGCCCACATATTTGATCATTTGGACACGACAATGAAATCAGAACTACCAAGTCCACAATGTAATATGAAATTTTCTAAGACTCTTATCCAAGTATCATTTAATTCAGACACATTTAGGGGCTTGTTTTAACGACTTAACCATGAAAAATCATTCTAAAAGAGTGAACTTTGAAAGGTTGACCTGAGCATGAATCGAGAAATGGATTCGAAAGCAAATTGTTGTGGCTTATATAGATGACAGTAAAAGGTGATTCTAGTTTAATTTTTTTAAAAAAAGTCTGCAGGTAGGACAAATAAAAAAATAAAATCCGTCCATTTTCCGTGGAAGTATACCCACAAGTTTGATCTTTTGGACCCAAAAATGAAAATAAGAACTAACAAGCCCACAATGTAATATGAAACTTTTTATAAATTTGATGATTCAAGTCAAAAAATAAAAATCTGAAATAACAAGGCTTGAATGTAATATGAAACTTTTAAAGACTATTAACCAATTTCATGGGATTCAGGATGGTTTAGGGGCCTGTTTCAGCGATTTAGCTGTGAAAAATCTTGCTCAAAGAACGAACTTTATAAGGCTAATTTGAGTAGTAAGGAGAAACATATTGGGATGAAAAACTATCGTGACATCTCTTGACTGCACGTAAAAGGTGATCCTAGCTCGGTTTTCAAAACAGAATCCCGTAGGTTCAAAAAATGAGAAAATCAAAATCAGCCCATTTTCTGTAGGGCGTATATCCACAATTTTGATAATTCGGGTCAAAAAATGAAATTCAGAAACAACAATCTCATAATGTAATATAAAACTTTTTGAATCCATTGGTCAAGTTTCATGGGTTTCAGACACACTTAGGATACCTATTTCAGCGATTTATCCATAAATAACCACGCCCGAAGAAATATATTAAATTGCTAATCTAGGGAGGAAAGGATAATTAGATTTGCACGAAAACCCTCGTAGCCTCTCTAGATTGCAGATAGAAGGTGATCGTAAGCTTGGTTTTTCAAAACATAAGTTAGTATGTCTAAAAAAAGAAAATCATAATTAGTCCATTTTTTGTAGGGCTATACCTACAAGTTTGGTGATGCTCAAAAATTAAATATCAGCAATAACGAGCTCACAATGTTATATGAAACTTCTAAGACTCTTGGCAAAGTTTCATGAGAGTCATACACGTTTTTGGGGCTTGTTTCAGTGATTTATCCTTGAAAAAATTGTTCAAAGAACGAACTTTTAAAAGCTGATATGGGTAGTAAAGAAGACTTGCATTAGGTCAAAAATTGTCGTGGCAACTCTAGACCGCACTTAGAAGGAGACCATAAGTCAGTTTTCAAAACATAAGTCTGTAGGTCAGATAAATAAGAGAACCAAAATCAATCCACATTTTGTATAGATATACTCATAAATTTGATGATTCAGGTCAAAAAAATGAAAATAAAGAATAACAAGCACAAAATGTAAAATGAATATTTTTAAGACTTTTGATCAAGTTTCATGGGATTATGACACGTTTTAGGGGCTCATTTTTGCGATTCATCTATAAAAAACTATGCTCAAAGAACAAACTTTGAAAGGCTAATTTGGCATGGAAGGAGAAACGGATTGGGACGAAAACTATCATGACATTTCTAAACCGTACATAAAAGGTGATCTTAGCTGAGTTTTCAAAATAGAATCTTGTAGGTACGAAAAATAAGATAAAACCAAAATTGGCTCATATTTAGTAGAAGTATACCCATAAATTTGGTTTTTCGGGGCAAAAAAGAAATTCTGAAATAATAAGCTCGCAATCTAATATGAAGCTGTTAAAGACTATTTGCTAAGTTTCATGGGATTCAAACATATTTTGGGCGCTTGTTTTCAACGATTTATCAATGAAAAATCGTGTTCGAAGAAAAATCTTTTAAAAACTGATATGGGCAGGAAATTAGTGGATTTTCACGAAAACTGTTGTGCCATCTTTAGGCACATAGATTGTGAATATCCTAGCTTGGTTTTCAAAATAGAAGTCCATAGGTCGGAAGAATAGGAAAATCAAAATCGGCCCAGATACACCCTCAAATTTGGTCGGATCGAAAAATGGAAATCAGAAATATGACAACGTCATATAATACTTTTTTAAGACTATTTGCATGGAATTCATGCGCGTTTTACATTAAAAAAAATTATGGTGGTGCACTAATACTTCATCAACTTGCCCAGTTTCAATGGATCTTTCTTAATCATTCTTTTGCGTCTTTGTGCTGCCTTGATACGCTTTTGTGTATGAAGCAGACAATTTCTGCACTAAAAAATCTGAATTACGTTTTTCTATCCTTCACAGAACCTAAAATGATTTGGGATCTATACGCGGTGAAATTACAAGCTTCTAAGGAAGGATACATTCTATCTATACACATTAACCACAAAACCAATCTATACCTGGCTGCCACCGAAAAATTCTCAAACCCTGCCGGATCATCTTCCTTTTTATCATGTCTTTGATTCTGGTCTGTGCAAGCAAGGAGTTGCACACACGACAATGCTTCAGCACTCACCTCTTTCTTCTGGTTTCAACCCCAAGCACCGACCTTTGCTTCCTTGTAATCCTCGAACATCTTTGATACAGGCCATCTATTGAAAGTTTTTTTTTATGGTGGGAAAACTGCTGAACTTCCAAATGGAATTACAGAACAAACTGTGCCTTACAAAGGGGCTCCTTCAGTTGTTACCCTTTCCTCATTGAAGCTCTTAGACTCTCATCCGGTAGAGTCCACGATACTAAATGTCCTCCTGAATCGCCACTTAGTAATTGTTTCAAATCGCTCGAGACATGCAAGGCTGTGACTGGATGTTTATGAGATTTAAGTACCTTGTGCAGGATCAACCTGTATTCAGGTATGTTGCCTAAATTCAATCCCGTGTGGCTGCTTCCATTGGACTTCCCTCGGTTTATTTCCTCATCCGAGCAATGGATCATTTGCCATACTTTAACAGCTCCACTATGATGACCAGTTACATACCAGTTTGTATCCATCCAATCTGAAAAGGTACAACTTGTCACGGAAAGAACAAAGTCCGAAGGAAGTTGAGATGTATTGGCAACAGCAAGGCAGTCGCCGTTAATTGTCCATATAGCAAGCATAACTCCAGCTGCTGTAAGAATCTCGCCAGTCAGGTCATTGACATATAAAGCTGATACTGGGACTGGGAACTCCGGAAGCTGTCTGACAAAAACCAAGGAGCTGAGGTCCCATAAAATTACAGTGAAATCATCTGACCCGCTGACAATGAGCGTGTAAGGCTGGCAAACATGCAGACAAGTTACTCTGGCCGTGTGGGCACAAAGAGCTTTCTCCAATTGCAAGTTTCTTACAGCAGGGGGACCAACCTCAGTGATTCTCCAAATGCAAACTAATCCGTCATCACCTCCAGTTACCAATATATGACCATCATGACTGGCACCAGCACACTGTATTTGGCTGCCCCCATGAAGGTTCTCATGTGTTGAGAGCAGTCTGTCCTGATCGTAGCTGATAAATCTAAAGCTTCGGTCAGGGAAACCCCATGCGACGTACTTTGTGTATGTCCTGGGCTTCAGCAACATGTTTGTCCCAGCAAAAAGTATCTTTTCATTCACTGTAACAATCTGGGTGATGGGGGATGAGCTTTTCTGTACGTCATGGGGGACTATATAGGCAGAATACTTCAGCGGATGAGGAACTGGCTTCTTGTCTGATCGCCTTTTTGGATGGGGTTTTAAGAACAGTTGCTTCGGTGTTTGTCCGAAGTGATTGATCTGCGCCAGAATAGAAGCCTTCATTGCAAGATCTGTCACTGAGTCTATATCCACACTCCCTTCGTAAGTGTAGTGATAGAAAACATTGATTGCTTCTTCAGCAGCCTGTCAATTAACAGAAACAAAATTAATTATAATAGAATCAGGAGTCATGATTTCCACAAATCAAACTATTTAATTTATTGAATTTAGGTTCCCCGCATGGCAGGTTAATGTCACTTGGCCTAGCCCCTTGCCACCTTTACATTCTTTTTTGGAAATACTTCAACGTGTGAAACTAAAAAGTAGAAACGCTGGAAACAAATTTAAAATTTTACTCAGGCTCTGACAAAACACGCAAGCATATATTGCACACGATGTTTAGAAAGCTTAAAATGGCTCCAGACAAATCATCGAACGAAATCAATACACACCTTTCCTCTCTGTTTGTGTCCAAATATGAGGTCTATCCAGTTATGCAAATTTTCTGACACATAGTCAGACTCCAGAGCTTCCCTGTGCTTCTTAATGAACTCTCTACAACTGCCTTTGGCCCATGGAGGTAACATGACATCCCCAACCTAATTACAAATTTTATTTGTCAGTCCCAAGTAGATTATAGATAAAATGAAGATCAACGCTCACTGGCGAAGAAAACTATTCATCAACTTCTCTCCTCTGTTTAATAAAGTGTTCCCGGTGTTTAAGCTGAACTTCCCTCTCTGCCAATCATTTTTTAGACTCAAACAAACAAGATTTTTGGAAGTGTCACGTTTTATATCAGTTCAAATATATTAAAAACGATTATTAAATTAATGCACAAAGTAATATTTTCTACGGAGTATCATATTTCTCAGAAGGGTGACAATTTAACTTTACATTGAAAAAAAAATTTATTCAAAACCTTCAGAGGAATCTGAAGCAGTAGAGACCGCTTCTCAAACTCCCAGATAAAAAAAGGAAAAAAAAAAAAGTTAAATCTCAGGGCGAAATAGTTGGATCTACATTTCAAATCAATAAACAATGAGTGGTGAATACCAACTGTCTCTTAAAAAGTGTAGTCATTGAACTCCTAGGGCTAGGGGGCATGGGATACTCAATGATATGGCCACACTTCCTCCCTAAACATTATAATTGTCAACTCACAGGCTGGCGTGGTATACCCAGCAATTGCATACCAAGAACTAGATATTACATTGTGGGGAAATTTAGGAAAAAATAAATTGAGGCAGATATACCTTCTCTCCTGATTGCTTCTCTCCTAAATCTAGATCGAAACGGTTCTCCAAAAACTCAGGCATATAAAAGAACTCAGGAATTAGCTCTTTAACATCAGATGTGTTTCCTTTCCCTGCTGCACTTGACCAAGTATCTTTTATATTGTTAAAAAGGCGATCTGCATGGTCAAATGAACCTCCTTGTAGCTTCTGATTCTCAGCACTAAACGGTGGAAGACGTAATAAGTAGAATAAGACAATCCCAGCACTGGAATAGTGAGAGCCATAATGAAATTTGGGGACTTCTGGATCATCCCAGCTCTCATATCTGAAAAGAACAACGATAGTTGGTACACTTAGGACTTGGGAGGAAGTGTGGCCATATCATAAACAAATGACAAAACTGCTTTCAACGGCAAAGTCGGTCTGAGGGAGGCATCAAGCTTCATACTTAATAACAGTTAAAGAATTTATTAAACAAAAATGTTAACCTTTTTTTGAATTCATCTTCGCCTTCTAATGTTTGACAGCCCATTGGTTTATCAAGCTTGCGGAATGTTTTCGGATTTGTAAAATCCAAATTATCACTCTCATAGTCAGCAAGGACCCATGGGAACACTGGATATTGTGTCAGATCATTGTAACCTCGTCCTGCAAGGGTATTGAGGTGCATGAGATATTGAAAGTTGCTGATTTCACCATTCTGCCACCTTTTGGAAAATGATTTGGCCGTAATTTTGAAAAGACGGCTTCCCTCACTGTGTTCTTGTTTCGCTGAGCCTGAGATTGTGGTGTCCAACCTGATTCATGGACCATAATGAGGAACTAATATAGTGCATCTTGATACTGAAGACCAAAATTGACAACAAAGAACTGCAGACACCAGCAATTCATAAAATAATATGAATGCTGTATACAACTCAATAAAGGATCTGATGAAAACTCATATTTGATTATACAATAACTGAAATGAAAAGCTGAAATGAAAAGCAGATATCAGTGAGTATTCATTTCATGATTCCCAGCAGTAACAAAACACGCAAAAGTAATTTGAACTATCTTCAACTTTATAGGGTTCTTTGTGTCACATGCAGGCAATAATGACTTAACCCTATGCATACATCCCATCCACATATCAGAAGTCTAATGTTTCGTAGTTCAACTTCAGTCTTCAAAGTATTCATTTTCCATGAGAAAACTATAACATACAATTAGTTACACACGTTTTAGGAGCAGTGAGAAGTGAGAAAAAAAGCTGGATAGCATGCAAGAGTGTGATAATTCCTTAATGCAGACATATCCTCCACATAGGCATACAGGCAAATTGTATGCACCAGCAAGATGTAGAACATAGAAGTACAAGTAAGAAAGACTAAAACAGTGGATACGAAATCATACATGGTGTTTCTGGGAAGATTCATAGCAACCAAATTCTTGAAAACTTCTTCCCTCTCTTTTTTGTGAAAAACAAGGAGATCATTGCAGCCATGGATGCTGAATATCTCAATAGCAACAGGACGTAACTGGTAATCTCGTTTAAGCATTTCATGGACACTATTGAGCTTCCACATGTGCCAGGGGTGAGGTATATTTCCACCAGTGCAAATTTTTTCCTTGCCCCATGCGCCACCATTGAAAGCCCACACCCTACCCCCTACACACAATTTTGCTGTTGCACCCCAAGAAGAAGTTGACTTGGTCTGAAATTCACTGCTACTGGTACTATCCTTTTTTACGCCCAAAGCCTGATCAATAACAGAGAGGTCATCTTCGCCCTCCTTTTCACAAATGCAACCTGATTCATCGATGTAGAAGTTCTCAATTATATATAGGCAATATTCTCCAATCAAAAATATTCCATCATGTTTATCCAGTGCCACAACTCGCTCGCAGTTGTATCTAAATCTTATCTTTTCAAAAGGTTCCAAGTATGGCCTAATTAAGTACTCTCCATTATCATGCAGTACCTTTTCTGACCTATCATCTAGAATTTTGGTCTCGTCCACTCTAGCTGATGATGACTGTCTCGGGGATCCAAGTTCAGATCTTTCTAGTATGCACTCTGATACAGGAACAGATGCTTCACTTGACTTAACTCCAAAGTCAAGAGCAGAATGAAGACTTTCGTCATTGACACGACTAGCTTGGTCTTCATTCCATGCAGTTCTGGCTGAAGCTACATCTTGGATATCATCTGGCTGCCTGAATGATTCATCGTAAAGCTCATTACTGATACCATTGTCTTTTGTAGTATCAGTTACCAGATGTGAAAATGAATCTGACTCAGTTCCCGAGCCAGTACCACCATTCTCCGATATATATTTTGACATCTCACCTTCACCTAATTCAAAATCGCCAGTAAGAATATTTTGAATGGTATCGACTATTAATCTGCAGCGCTCGAGTTTCTTGCGCATTCTGTAGGGCCCTTCAATGGGACAGATTTGCCATTGTGGATCCTCCGTTTCAGAGGATTTACTAATTGGGAATATTCCTCGCTCATGCACAAGTTGTTGAAGATGACTCTGCCATTCACTCTCAGCATGCAATACCCATCCATACTTATCTTGACGCACAACTCTCAGCTCAGTGGACAACGCATCTCGAACTAAGTCAAGAGCATATCTGCGCTCATTTATTTGTTCCCAATGCTTCAGATCAAATTTCGATTTGTCACGTGATCTTTTCCCCATTTCTCTTTTGCGGCGGCTTTCCAGACCTTTGATTCGGACACCGGGAAATTTAACAGATCCAGAAATATATTGCATCCACATTAAGGCAGCGCACTGCTCTAGTACTTTATTTATGATTTGTTCAGAACCTCGTAACCACTCAAAAAACTCTGCCAAATTCTCCGTTAATAGCTTATCAAATCCACCATGAAGTATATCAAAGTGAGACCCTTGGTTCATTTTCGAAACAAACAAGTCTTCCAAAGCAGCCCTTCGGTGCACTAGCAAGCACTTGATAACATCAAGGGCAGCTAATTGAGCATTTTGTCTTCCATCACGTAAGAGAGAAATTAGATTCACACAAAGGCAACAATTAACGTCATTGTCAAGGTTGCTAGGACAGAAGATTACCGTCCTATGAGCAACCAATAACTGCAGTATATCGCATATATCAACACTTGTATCCCCTTGCGCAGAATTTACGGGATATTTACTTGATTCAGCTAGCAACCGCAGCCGTGAAAGCATTTCATCTTCACCAGCACTTTTCAAAAATGAAGGCAGGAAACAGTACAATATCATGCGATTTGTGTTCTTAAGTAATGCAAGCATGTAAGCTTCTAATTGCCTGCTTCCTCTACCAATGGATAAAAGCCCTTTTCCAGCAGGAGATGCATCTTCAATTCTCCCATCTTTGTTAGCCAGCTGTAACATAGATAACATAAACTCCAGAGTTTTCAATACAGCAGCTGGCTGAGGAAATGCACCCATGTACACCCGATCCACTATCATCCAGCAGAATGTATCCAAATTTGAGGACCACCGACTCTTATCAAGCCTTTTCTCATCTTCCTCATCATCACGGAGAAGGCGTCTTTCGACAAAATTCATAATTCTACTTAAACACAGGCCTTGAAAAATTAGCATTGATTCTACATCCACATACAAGGGAACAGTCTCTAATATGCTTTCAATAATCAGAGTTGCTTTCAAATTCTCTGTTACCAAATCTGCCAACACTTCAGCAATGAAGTCCAGTACAACAGTGGCTCCTGCAGAACAAGGGCCACATCCGTAACCACTGTCGTCCATTTCAAGTAACATGTGCGAGCTGACAGATAAATATATATTTGAAGCATATGATCCTTGCCTACTGGAATTCAAATCCCTGGAGAACTCATATTCAGAGGCAGACACGTAAGATTCCATGGAAGTAGTAGTAGCTACCTGAGACCTTGATTCACTATGACTTGCACTTCCTAACCAGGATGCTAATGCAACAACAGGAGATGAGAGCTTAGAGTTAGACCTCTCAGACAACAAAGGAGATTCAAACATTGTCAAAGATGTGGAACTCTGTGAATCTGCTTGGTGTGTATGATCTGTATTGTGTTTGCTGTTACCAAAACTGAATTTATTTGAGCTGGAGGATGCAGAAACTGTATCGAGGAATTCTCCATCTATGCTTGGAGCTGACGTAGCATTATCGTTAACTGGAGTGTTCCCTTCCTGCGAAGGGTATGGCAGTCATTTTTTTTATCATCTGGACGATTTAGAACTGCAAATGTGTCATTAGAATAAGAACCAACCTGGCTTTGAGGAAAGCTTCCATCGCTCAAGGATGTCGCGACTGATTGTTCCTGTGCTTGAGGCAAGTTGGAAGCTGTCTTCTGACTAGTGACTGCTTCAATGAGATCATTTGAGATCTTACTTTCTGTTCTTTCAGACAGTTCCTTTGCCATCTTGACAGCAAATCCACACCTGAAACCACAATTAGAGTCGCCGGTGTAGAATGCATTATACATCTGGTTAAAGTAAATCACAGTTCTGGAGATACTTCATCAAATATCAAAAGAAGAAATTGTACCGAAATGCATAACAAAGACGGACCTAACACATGAAAAATATAAATCAACGCATCCTTCCAGAAAATCGGTCCGTCTGCAAACGGAAGAGAAAGGCTTGCACATCTTCGCAAGGTCAACCATAAATCTCAATACAGATGTGGCAGCTGCTGGAGCAGATGCCTCACCGCCCATGAGACGCGCAGCATATGTTTTGTGCATCAGAGCTTCACCTTGAAGATCACCATCAATGTCAGAGAGTCCATCTACAAGCTCTGCAGCTAGGCCAGCACTGAATTGAGAAAAGTTGCGAGTTTGGTAAGCAACCATTGACTGCATACTTAACCTATCAAATGTAGACTTTGCCATGGCTATTACTGAATCCAACAATTCAACAAACTTCAATTCTCCATATTGACCATCACTTGGCATGAGTGCATGGAAATCAATCATGCGCACTTCTGGTAATCTTGGATAAACTGGCTTCTCAAAAACCAAACAAAATAATATATAGTATATATCTGGAGAATCATAGAAACTTGGCAGGACTCGAGCCAAATCTTGATATCCTCCAATGGCTCTAAATTTCAGAAAAAATGTAGAAGAAAATGAAATACTAACACCAAGTAGTGTCATAATCCATCGCATGCTTGTTGGATGAACAGCTTCATCAAGTAAATATGTTATCACTTTTGATGAAACAATTTTATGCCACTGCTCAAGTAACTCTTCGGACTGTATTGTTACTTGCAGATCAATGAGCATCTCAAGCAGCATATTCCTCACGATAACATGTTTACCCATAGCTTCGCGTTGTATTTTACGCCGATCCTTGAGAATAGGTGGGTCAAATGTCATGATAACAAACCTGACCACATTTTCCAGTTCAGACGCCAGAAATCCATCTTCTAAAATCACCCCAAGAAGTACAACCAACTTCTCTAAGACTGGAACTTCAACATCACCACGCTGTAAAGCGGCCAGTAAATGCTGAACAAGGTTGATGCGGCGCAGAATTGTGAGGTTATGATTCCTATACCAGTGCATAGAAACTAAATGCTCGAGAAATCCAAGAAGAGCAATTTGGATTGGGATTGGAGCAGTTACCCACAAAGTCCAGTCCAACAAAACATGTTCGACCATATCCGGATCTGACAAGACAATACAATTTGATGTTTCTGCTGTCATATTAGGAGTTTCAAACTCAGAAATATAACTGATAGAATCTTTTGCTGCTGAGAAATCATCCAAATCTCCATGAGATCCAACTGAAGAGATCTCATCACGAAATTTTAAAAGGCTAAGATCATCAAAGCTTGAATCTGGAACACTCGTAGAAGGGGATATACTAGTTGGAGAAATTTTCTTTTGTTCGGAAAAGGAAGCTTCACAAGCAGCAATCTGAAAGAATATTTCTAGAGAATGCATGTCAAATAATGACATACTACGGTGAAGAAATAGAGCTAGCAGATGGTATCCTCTACACGTCTGCATATCTCTAACATTCTGGGGATTCTGATGGAGCGCGCAAGCAAGTAAAGTCAAGGTCATGTGTAGCATATCCCGTGTTTCAGCCGCTTCAACAAGAGCAAGGATGACAGCAACTCCACCAACAGGACGAATACTGTCGCCAATTACACACTGTCTGCACAAGTAGATATCTCCAACTAAACGACCAAACCGTGGTATTCCTGTACAGAAAAACAAACATTTTGAAAGAATCAGAAGTCTGCCTTCAACATCTCGAACTCAGATTTTATTATAAGATTATATGTGATGAGAGACGAGCAACAAAATTCTAGAGTGCGCACCCCCAATTGGAGAAGCCGCAGCAGACATTGGATCGACAAGATTGAGCATGGACAGAGTTCCAGCAGTTCGAAAAACTTCAGTACATGTTCCATCAAAAGCAAAAATAAGCTTCTTTCCAGAAATTTGTACAGAAAGATTTCTCAGCCTGTCCATATCCCAGACGATACCACTGCCATCTGATTTATAATTTCCTAGCTTACTATTATTCTCAAGCTTTTGAGCACTAGAATTCACAGCCAAGTCTGTGTCCAAAGAATCCAGTATGGCCATACTACCCCCACCACAAGCCTGGTTGGGAACAAAGCGTAAAAGATCCGTATCTTGGAATAGCCCTCTATATCCTTTACCGAGAATATACATGAAACAGATGCAACCAGAAGTCAGAACCTCTTCAAAAAGATAACAACTCCGAAGTTTCCAGGAAAGGTCACTAGTCCGAGAACAGTTAGTAGGAGTTCCAATGGAGATCTGCAAAGGCTTCCCAACAGGGGATGGAGAATAGCCCAGTTTCCCAGTATGCCTCAGCTTTCCATTAAGGTATACATATGCAACACTAGCTTGGAACAGACCTGCAAGCGCATTTGGTTTGCTGTGAACAATGGCAAGGTGATGCCACCTGCCTTCGTCCAGTTCCAAACCAGCAAATGAAAGGAAGGAAGAGTTGCTAGTTGTTAGTGTCAACACACCATTTTCCTGAATATAGAGTTCTGCATAGAATGTGTTCCCATTGTCAGCTGCCCCAACAGAAAATATGCGAAGGACATTTTCCCCTTGCTTTGGTCCACCCGTTGCTGCCCACCTTTTCAGTGGACCGCCATTAGAGGACTCTGCCTCTTTTGCTGGTGATCTCAGCAGGTTGCGGAACTGAAACCAACACACAAATGAATAGCCAGCAGCAGGAGGCCATGATCTTTCTCCAAGGGAAACTTGAACACATGCATGACCAATCTTACTCATGTCCATTTCCACAAAAGGTGCCAGAGAGACATTTTCTGATGCCATGTCTTCCATCAAAACTAGCCTCTCCATCATATCAACGAGAGCATGACCACCACCCATTTGCCTCATATGCAAAAAATATCTAATAAGAAGTCGAAGTTCCGAAGACGATAACCTACAAACATAAACATAGCATTATTACCATACAAGTGAACAGTCACACCACAATATCTAATTGTGAAACGGAAAAGATTGCAAGATATGGCCTGCCCTTGCGAAAAGTACAAACAACTGTTTACCTGTATGCTCCGAGGACTTCCACAATCTTTAACGCATGTAACAGCAGTGGAGATGAACCAGAGAGAAACGGTTGAATTGTTTCAAGTAGCAGCTCAACACAACCTAATAAAATCAAAGTTGAGTTATCAACTGCTACATGCTGTGAAGAAGATGAATGTATATTTCAGTTTTCTCACCTACAGAACTGAGATTTTCTTGGTTGTAAGGTCCAGCATAAGCCAGATTTTCGATTACGTTCAATAATTCCAATTGCACTTTTGGAGTAAACAATAGCAGTGACCTGATGAGCACTCTAATAGCACCAGCATTATATATGCGCTGCTTATCAGGGGTGAACAAACTACCCTGGACAGACAGTAGATGGCCAGCTGCAGCGTCTGAGCTATCTGATGGGTCAGTCGTCATGAAAGGGGGGATAATTATTTCTAGAGCAAGTTCCAACATGAGTTGTATGATCTGCTTTTCACACTCCACACAAAGCAAGCCAGATTCAGATAAAAGGTCAAAGAAAGTTTGAGATGAGATAATAGTGTGCAACTTTGCCCTATTGGCAGCACTATCACTGACACCAACAGTCACAACCCGCATCAAGTGTGCAAATACTTTACAATGAACTGTTGAGTCGATATGCTCTGTGCTTGCTTTGTCACTCTGGAAGCTGTGAAGTATGGTTAACAAGAGAGAAAACCCTGTCGCTTCACCAAACACCCTCTGCGCTGCATTATTAGCACCCATGATGCGCCACAAGGCTCCTAGTGTATCCCATACAGCATCATACTGAAGCTTGAGTTGAGACCCCGCGAGATTTGTGACAATCCCACTTTTCAGAACTTCAACCAAGGTACCCAGTTCTTCCGAATGAACCTGATTAAAACAAAAATTCAGATGAATCTCAGCAATTAAAGAGAATTTCAGTTATTCACATTAACACATTATTTGAATAACATAAGAGACTCACCATACATGCTTCAAAAGATAAAGCTATTGCACAAAATATAATTTTTGAAAATATGCAGCCTCAATATATTAAAGCATGCACCAATCACAACTCTGAAAGTTGCAAATGCCATTGACACACAAGGAGAAAGAAAGCTTAAAGCTGCAGCTGTAATTGAAAACACATTCATGGTAGGGAAATGTAACTCTTCTGACATGGAAAGGCATTCTAGTACGGCTTTTTGCAGCTTCGAATCACTGTAAGATGGCAAAAAGCAAGTGGCCCAATTTGGTATCTTAACACGATGTTGCATCCAAATTCCAAATGCTATATCACACAAGAATGTCAAGACGTTATCCCCTTTGCAAATAAGAATTTATAAAATGGAGGACCCATAGGGAAAAGAACTACACTTAACGTACTACTCACCTGTGAAACATCTTCAATAATCAAACACTGCAGAATCCGTAAGACTCCCTGTCGGTGAAGCTGGGATATCAAGAGAGGGAGCACAATTGACACACCGTCAGATGATCTAAATGAAGCTTGATTGATTTCAGACCTCTTTACCAAGGATGCCATACATTTCCATGCAATATCAATGGTGCCCTCAATTTCAAAAATAAAGTGTCTGCCAGAACCTGCCTCGACAAGCTTAGGTGAGGATATAATAGCATCCTTAGTGTCCAGATGTTTTTTGAAACTGTTTGAGTTTGATTTTCCCTCAAACTCATTAGGGATGCCAGCATGCTGATCTGAGCCCATAAGAAACTTGTTTTGTTTCAAATCATCTAACAGAACTTCCAGGACACCAACCTCTCGCAGAATTTTCTGGTACTGCGGATCAAAGGATAAGAGTTTATCAAAGAAAGACAGTATGGTGAACTTCAAATCAGATGTAATCGGTTGTTGCAGCAGGCAGCACAAAGAAAGCAATTCTTGCTCTGGAATGCAATTCACAACAGTCACTGCATACTCAAGAATTTTTAGTATTATATCTTGCAATGATGCAGGAAACCCAGCCATATTGAGGATGAAGAGAGGAACAGTTCGTAATTGTTGACATAATTTGTAATTTTCAAGATGGCCTGAGAATATCTTGAACATCCTATTCAGCACTTCGGCCTGTAGAACCCTACTGTCTGCCTTAAGAAAAATATCTTGCAGCATCTGGACAGCCTCAAGATCTGTAACTTTCGTGTTTTCCTTTTCCCAGATATCATCAGAAATTCGATCAGCAGATGATGTACGATTTTTTCCATGATTGCTAACTCGGGAATGAGAACCTTTTGTTCCCACAGCCTCTGCTGGACCTATTTGAGCTAGGTTAACAAGAATATCAAGCAACCTAGATAATATCGGCGAAAGTTGCTCCGTCAAGTCCTCTCCTTTATCAGTTATCACATGAGAATTATTTGCAACTGCACTGTCAGTAGACGACTCAACATTCTCCTGTTGGATAGCCTGTAGTTTTTGCAATTCTGAAAGGGCAAGTGTGAATTGGACAAGGAACTGATAGCCATGGGCATTATGTATGTCTTCCCTAAGCCTAACACTGCCAGCCTCTGTAGGTAGTAGGTACAATGAGCAGTTACAAATTTAAAGTAACAAGATAAGAGGAATAAACCAAAGAATACCGCAATTAAGTGACTGAAATTTCTGGATGTGGAAATGTATCTGTTGCCATATGATGCATAGAAAAAGTTACCTGATCTGTGAGACAATTCAACACACTCGAGTAATAAGTTTACGATGCCCATAGTGTAGGCAGGGTCGCCTCTATCAGGATTGAAATCTTTAACAGCCAATAAAAGAACTTTTATCTGCAAATGTGATAATTGTCCATCAGGTCAATAGAGCCAAACCAAATTGCTTTAATCATCCTGTTTTAAAAAGTTTCATCAATCAAAAAAACAAAACAAAAATTGCAACAGGCACCATAATGTGACATGTACAATAAGACAAGTCTATACATATTACAAGGGGGAAAACAAATAAATTGCAGTATAACATGAGTTAAAGACGTTTCATGTTTGGAAAATGTTATTGCTGGTGAATGGGCTCGGTAAGTATGGATATGACTGCCTACCAGTTGATGTTTTCGGATGTACTTTGTGGTACTACCATCGTCATTCGCCAAAAGAAGACCAAGGATCTGAAATATAAATCGAATATCAGCAAAAATAGTAACTGCAGGATGGTTTAGTCTTTCATAGGTGGGTAAGAGGAACTCTATTGTTTGTTTTGTTTTACTTCTTTGACCAGTATAGCTAGATTAAATAATTAAACAGTAGAAAGAATTCAACCCTAAGCTGAGCATGCCCTCACTCTTCTAAGTGCACAGAATATAGTGAACATACCTGCATAGCATGTCTGTGAAGCTGAATGGTGTGTAATGCAACAAGACCATCCTTGTTTTGAGAGAATACATTTGAAGATCCGTTGGCAACCATCTGAAACAGCAACTGAAGAGAACTATCTTCAGCCAAACTTTGAGCAGCTGAAGGGTGACTGGCCAATGCTTTCATAATGTGCACGACACTGCCCTCTATCTGCAAAAAGTGAGAAGAGAGTGTTTTTTGTTATGGAGTGATAGCAGCAAGAACAACATGCTATTTTCCATTCATTCCCATACTAGAAAGTAATTAAAGCAGCCTAAAAATGATGTTCTCTGCCCCGTAACACGAAACATGAACTTAAAGCTTTATGCACAAAGACAAAACGACAAACATGCTATTATGATGGATTTTCAAATGGGACCTTGACATTAGCAGTTGTAGAGTCATATGATTATTACCTCTAGTCGCCGAACTTGCCCAGAATTGCTATCTAAATTATTTTGGCTATCTCCTATACCATTATCATTTTGCATTTGAGAGGCTTCACCCGGATGAAGAAGAGAATTCAGTATGTGAATGAGGCAGCATAAAATTCCTGAATCAAGGAGGGATTGTTTGTCGCTAGGCTGCATTAGGTAAGACAAAAAAATCAGTTTATTAATATCATGAATACAAGAAAAATCACTTACGTAAACCATTATGAAATTAGTAGAATTTGAGTTGAGTTCAATAACTGACACACATAGAGAGAGCAGTAAATGTTACTAGATGTTACGTCAATGAATTTGCTGATACATACCCCAGATACAAGGACTTCCACAGCTCTCAACAAATTAGAACCGTGACATATACCATCCTGCAAAGAACTTCCAATGAGTTGCAGAAAAACAAGGATGAGACACATAGCTGATGATGCGGATAAGATAAAAAGATACAGGATTTATGAACAGACAACAATCATCAAACCTCAGTAACTTCCGAGAAAAACCTCAGCACCTCCATAACATCTAGTGACCTGTTTCTGCTACTTAACTTCAATTTTTTTACATCTGTAACAAATGTTCTTCCAACAACAAACGAAAAGATGTGTGTTTCTACCAACCTGAAGATCACCAGTCACTATATTAGCACGAGGTTCATAAAGAAAATAAAACGCAGCTATATGATCACTCATCAAACACGGTAATATGCTATAAAAACAATTTAAAGTCTTGGTGTGGGCCTGTGGGGTCATTCTCTTATAGAGCATCTCAAAGTGAAAATCTCTTGCATACTTCTTTGGACTATTGAGTAATGAGCTGTTGAAGGGCTGACACTACGTACCATCAAAAGGAAAGTAAAGTGCTCAAATGGCGAAATAAACAGGACTGAGTAGTCAGTAAAATACAACAAAGAGTGACAGTGAAATCAGTGGGAATCAGTTTCTGTCACAATGGTAAGGAATGCAAAACATGGAGGCATGCCAAGCAAGATGAAGCCGGTGCTACATTGTCAGTGCATGATAAAGCAAAAATGCCAGGAAGCATGATCCTACATTGTAAGTAATTGAGTTATGTTGGCATGTTGCTCCACTAATCTGCAAAATACATGTACGGTCATATTTAGTGCCACTTCTTTTTCCTGCATAAGCATTGACGGAAATATTAGAAACACGGTATTGTGATCAATAGGATAGTATTAATAATAAGTCACCAAAGCACTAATACTACAAAATCTAAAGTATGCCACTTTAAAAATACACACACAAAAGCTGCACCTTTTCGGAGCTAGATGAGCGGAAGTCTTCCCAGAACCTCTTGAAATCCAACTCCAGAGCATGTTTATCTCTGTTGCACAATGAGTCAATATATGAGGCTCCTAATTTATCTACAATTCATTAGATTCCATCAGACTTAGATGGTAGTAATATTGCCTGGATTTACCCCACTAATCAGTTTTCTCTTGTCTTATTTAGATTAAAGAAGAAATGAAAAAGAAGAGTGCAAACTTGTAGATGAACCAAGCATTATTTCATGTATGCACACCATCCCTTGAGGTTGCTACCTAGCCTCTTAGATTCATCACTTTTAAAATTATAGAATTTACGAGGACATGATTCCATTCAAGTTTGGGATGATGTTCTCAATGATATCGAGCTGCATCAGAGGATGTCACGCCGCCGGAATACATGAATATAATTAATTATAGTTGAAAGAAATCAATTATTGCCTACAAAGTAGATCGGATTTTCATTTTGCTAATTAACCATGTCAATCTGTAATACATGTCGATGGTCGCTACATAACGGCCACTAGACCAGACCGACACTCACATCATTAATCTAAACTATCTCAGTGTTGGTTCAGTAACTTCATCATCCACAAAAATAAAACTAAGGAGGCAGAAGCATTATGCCAAAAATGTATCTTGCAAACACATATGTAAATTCCTGCCAGACAATATTCATTGGAATTATGTGCCTCATAAAAGCAGTCGATATGCAGAAACGGGGTACTCTTAGTGTTAAAAGTTCAAAATCTACTGATTATGGAATACAGATGCCTGGAAAAATAATCACCTAGATTTTGGCATATACTTTATCCAGGAGCACATTTAATTTTATTAGAATAGGATACTTCCGAAACAAAATGTACTTTAGTAACCCAGAAAACAGACAGTTAGTCTTATGTCAATAGCCTCCATTAATAACAGTATCCCCATATGATTATCTTAACTGTTTTCACTTCGGTAATACAAATTATGACTACTTCATCTTTACTTTAATAGACTATAGCATTTAGTGTACAATGTAACTGAAGGCTCCCAGCAATTGGACACTCCGGTAGATAAAAAGCAGACATTTCATATTCCTGCTACCGGAGGATTTTTCTGCAATCTACCCTCTTTTCATCTTTTCTTTCGAATCTACCCTAGTCTTTGCTTTGTTTTCTACACTACCCTACTTCTGAACTGCGGTTTTGCCTTTTGTTTGTTTTCTACACTACCCTACACTTCTAAACTGCGGGTTTTCATACAAAGCTGCAGTTGTGAAAAGAAAACAAAACTAGGGTAGATTGGAAAGAAAAAGATTTAAAAGGGGTAGATTGAAAAAGAAAACATATCTTAAGAGCTCCAGTTTCACTAAAAACTCATCTACCTTCAGTGATTCTCAAGCAACATGGAATTTAATTTAAGGTACTGGTTAGTCCTCGAGTGGCATAAATATTACAAAAAACGGAACTCATCCGTACCGTTATCCACTTCACGGCTGATACTGTATCAAGATGCAAACTAGATTATTCCGGTGAGTGTCCACGCTCTATCCGATCAAGTAATACATCTACCTAAAGTGCATCTAATCCTGCCTCTTAGGCATCTAATTATCATGGATGAAACACAGCTTTGCCAAATTTGCCAACCAACACTGGGAAAACAAAAACACTACCAATCCATCAGCAACAATAGCCACACAAAAATGAGACACGAGGTAGAGCCATTTGCCAGATGGTCAAACCACAAAAAATGCCGACTCAATTGTTCAGAAAAGGAAGCCACCCCGAAATAAAGACTTTGCCAAGAAGCAAAGAAGAAAAGATCGACCTGGACGGCGACGACCAAAACTCCTGTTTGATATCTGGAGCATTGTGATTATCTCGAGTGTATAAGGAACTCGGAGTCGGAGACAATGACAAAGATGAAGGCGGTCCTTGTGTCGTCAATCCAACCTTTTCCTTCAAGTCCTTAAACAATGTCGTCCATTTCATCGTTTTTCCCGATTTCTGAAACATGTGATGTCTAGGTCTCTCATCCGACGACTCCCCTCCGCCGTCCGGTCAGCCTCGGATCTAAAACCTCTCGAACCAATCCCAATCAATCACCCGCTCAGTTCAATTACGCCTCTCCCCCTCCCCGAATCCCAATCACATCCCACCACCACGAAATGCAAATCGGTTCTTTCAACGATCGCAAGTCGGATTGATTTATAAACCCACGCTGACAGCAGCAAAAAGAAGATCCCGTCTTCTAAAATCAATTATTCACCCTAAGTCCTCACTTGATTGTCCGCGGCCACGATCTCTGTGAGCTCCGGCTGCTGGCTGCTCTCCTCTCTCTAACACCGTCTCCTCCTTTTCCGTTTCTGTGTTTCGGATACGGCAAAATTCGAATTCCCGTCCCGTGCCCTAGAAATTAGGGTAGCAGCCAAAATCACCGACCGCTGGCGACGGTGGATGATACGATGACTTCGACAACGGCGATATGGAGTGAAGTCGAGCTCGTTGTCTTGCCCGATCTTCTGCTTCTTATTATCTCTCGGGCTGAAATTCGGACCGCTCTCTCCCCGTTCTTGTTTCGCGCTCTCTGTAGACTGGTCTTCGTCTGCGGCGAATCACGGTATCTGACGGATCAGATTTCGCCACGTGTCCGTCTCAGATCTGCAGCTCGGACGTGTTAGCCTCTCGCGCTCCACTCCGTACTGTGCATGTCGAAATTAATACGGCTTGATGTCTTAAATCGCTTGATTGAACCGACACTTATACCGGTTCGGTCAGGCACGTCAGGTGATGTGACTTCCTTTATTGCTTTTTTCCTTTTTCTTAATTGATTTTTTCTAGATATTTTTCCTTCTTTTGACTCATCGTTTACCAATGTATTATGTTTGCCAATTTGGTCACTAAAATTAAAAAAATATATTTAGTAAAATCATCTATTCTTGAGGCAAATCTTGATACATTTTTGGAAACATTATTCATATTTGCTAAAGCAATTAAGTTTACATTTGTTAAATCTGAGCCTCATTTTGATTTTTCTTTGGCTTTATTCATAGTATTTGTGAAAACATAAACCTTTTATGAGAATTATGATTTTGGTTTGGTTAGGAGTTAGGACACACTATTATTGAATTGAAGTGATATTTAATCTTTGAATTTGATTCATTAGACTGAAAATGTAAACTTTTTTTTTCATGTAATCTAATCACCAATGAACGTGCACACGCAAATTACATTTTACAACATTTAAGATTATGGCAAGTCATATTAAAAATTACTTACTCAATATAAAGATGAGATTAGGTGAGAGAAAACCTAGTTTAGCTAGCTATGTCACTCATTGAAAACGTCAAGGCGCATGGCGTAGTTAAGTTTACTCAATCAGCAACTTAGATATTATTTATCCGATGTTGTCTAGTAACGTTGAAGGTTTATATGAGATGGTTCGTAGCGAATCATATTTTATTATTAATATGAAGGTGGGTGTATGATTTCTGATTATGGTAAAACAATTGACATTTTGGATAAGATACATACAGTATTTAAGTGCACGTTTGGTAGCATGTATTATCTACGATATATCATTATTAGTACCACGGTGATGTGTTTAATTCAAAATAGAAATAAATGTTAATAATGCATTGAGAGAAAATTTAATAATATCTTTTGATGTTGTACTGTGTACCAAATGTACAAGTGTAATGAATTATTATTAGCGTACAATGATTTTAATTTATAATGTTTGATCAGGGTGGAGGATATGGAGTACTTAATTATAGTGGATTGTTATTGATGTATGGTGATTTTAATTTATAATATTGGATTCTTTA
>NQLW01000020.1:1599028-1664762 GCA_002312845.1 Kalanchoe fedtschenkoi
TGCTAGCTGCCTGTGACAGATACGCAGCTTGCTTAATTAAATTGTGCATAATTTGATGCTTGAATTTGAAATCAAATTCGCCATGTAAAACTATTATTTACACTAAGCATCAAGATTACATTCAGTTATTAGTCACCCATACAAGAGTAAAAACTTTTTTTATGAGGTCAGGGTAAAAAATTTGAACATTATCCTCCCAAGTTCTTTGTATTTTCCAAATGGCAATGGATTGGAATACATGGATACAAGATCAGTTTTTTTTTATATCACCATCAAATACATTTGATTAATATGATAAGTTAAAAAGTTGTTGTCTGAGATTTTTTTTCAAAGTGTTGATTGGACTCAAAATACAAGTTTGAATTGTCTCGAAATCAACTTATCTCGTGATATCACTATTAAATATTGAGAAAAGAAATGTCTTTTGAAGCAACATGTCCATGGGAGTTACGTAAACTAAAAACTGGAGGATGTCCGCAAAAAAGGCTTGAAACTAAAAAACCGAGATGAAATTATAACAATGAGAGTTAGATTACCAGGCAGGAGTTTCAATGGCAAGGGAATGTGCAAGAACAGAATGTCTGAGGCAGACCATATCTACTCCAGCTCAAGCATGAGGCCCTGATCCTGTTAGGGTGCCTCCGCATGCACTCATCCCAGCATGGCTCTGAGACTCGCTCACCTTCGCAGTTTATGTTCAACCAAGGATACTCTTCATGGCAGTCTTTGGCGTTGCACTGGGCTATTGCACAATAAATGTGATATCATTAGGAAGTGTTAAGCTAAGCAAGTCTTAAAATTTATGTCAGATGAAATGACCCTTAAGTTAATGAAACAGAGGTTTTAATCACAGTTTATATTTGAATCAAGTTCATCAAAGATAATAGTGAATAATATGGACATTACCTGGCCTAAGGACAGCCACGGCAGTCAAAAAAAGTAGCAGCTGTGCGGTTGGAACCTTCCCCATGGCGTTGTTTGTGGCTGGAGGAACACACACATATATGGAAACAATAACAGGATGTCTATTTGTTTGTTGGGAGAAAAAAACAGAAAAACCAAAAGACTGAATGGAGGATACGAACAGGTAAGCAAAAAAATCAGATGCTTGTCTTATAATTTTTTCATGTGACAGATAAAAATGCAAAGGATAAGGTGACATGTTGCTACCAAAGTGTGCACAAGACTAAATTCTAATTTGCCAAAAGAGCCGAATAAGAGTATAAATACTCAATCAAATAGTGAAGTCCTCCTCAGAATGAGTTACTTCCACAAATTTTGAAACTCAAGTGTAACTGGACATGTCTAACATGATAATCCTCGACATGCAACTTACAAAACGAAAACCCATCTTCATCAAGTACTCAAGTGTGATTCTTGTGAGTTGTTGCAGCAAGTTTTCCTTAATCAACAGTGTATCCAAGACAAAAACAAACCACATCCAGACCGCAATCATCTTTTATTCCAACAGCAAAGAAGCTAGCCTAACCAAAGGGCTCAAAAATTCGAAACAAGCACATAAGAAAAAAACTAACCAAGAGTTGGAGAGGCGCAGTGAACGACTCCTAAATCGAAAGGACCTCCAGCTGCAGAAACCCCAATTCAAATTAAATGTGGAGCCACAGTCTCATCCTCTCCAGAAAAAAATCAAACTTTGAAACGACCCCTGAATTCTCTCCGAAACTCAGTAACGCACCCTGTTCCTCCAAACAACTACTGTGGTATGTCGCGTTGCTACACTCTTTTTCTGGAAACATGCAATCCCTAAACCAAAGTCTTCAAATTCTAACGTTTTCGAATTATAATTTGATAATATATTTTTACTATAGTTTTTAAATATTTATAATTTAAATGTTCAAAATTTAATGCAGAGGACACTAATTGATTCCGGAGCCATTCACGTGCAAGACGCGTGAGTGCTAAGGAAAATTACAACTTCACCCTCAGGGCTTTGACTCTGCGATCCGCCATTTGACATTTGTGTCCCTGCATGCGCATCGTCCTCAGTTCTTCACATCTCTATCTATCAACACGCCATAAATGTCGATCCGAAGCTACTATAATCTAAATAAGTTGGGTCGAGTAATAGTGGAGGGAAACACGAAGCATGTACTGATAACAACAAGTCAACAACGGCGGAGATGAATGTAGGGGTTTTAGTGTTGGTGCTCTGTCTTGGGGTGCTGGTTGTAGACCTGTACTAGTAGCTGAGGGATCCGGAGCTGCTGGAGCGCCCAATGCCGAGTGCAGCAGCATTTCAGCCAGCGATACAAGGAGGAGTGGTTGCAGTGCAGTTGACAGGATCTTCAAGAACAACAACATTTCAGCGACCCTTCAATCTATCTGAACAGGAAACGTCGTCTTCATCTAACAAGCTTGGTGAGCTTTTTGAAGCCTGTCCAGAGAGTATTTCAGGCAGCTAAAGGATGTCAGTGTTGCCGTGTCCTTCGCCATCATCACCCAAGTAATTGACACCAACCATCTCTATCTCTACACCCCTTCATGAAGCCATACTGATTTGTTTATGATCTTTTGCTGTAATTTCTGCAGGGTGCAATGACGGGGTCCATTCTATTCTACAACTCAAGGGCAACAAAGATTAGTGTTCTTAACAGATGGAGATGATTACTTTGAAATGGCTTGCCCACATCTGGCAACCTCCCAACACCACCATACCAGAGGGAGACAGACAATAATGACAGCCCACGAGGTACGAAAAGGTGACAGCCCCGCCTCCTCCCGCACAACACAAGTCTTCATTGCGAATGTGTTCAACAATGAGCGCTACCCACTTGCAGGAAAGAACATCATCATCATCAACAACATACAGCTGGATGCCAAGGAACTGGCATTTTCTATTCCCGGCCGCGAAGGTGACAGGATCTTCAAGAACAACAACATGGAAGATCGGCCGGGGTAACGAAGGAAATCCATCATCAAAAAGAGTTGCGGAGCTTCTGAATTACTGTGCTTGTCCCAGGCCAATGTATGTAGAGTCTGGAGCTGTTGACTGTAATCTTGTGATTATCAAATAAAACAGAGCTGAAGCAAATTAGAGACCTTGTTTGCCCTGAAATCCCAACCTTTTCTGCAACTATCGATTTCTTGCCTAATTTGTTCAATTGAAAAGAAAAAAGAAACCAAATGAATATAATAAAAATCAAGAGAAAACCCACCAGAAATCAATCGCAGTCTGGAATCAAAATGACGGTGAAGCGAATGCGGTGGGCTCGGTCGTCCCGCAACCTCCTGGCTGAGTCTTCGCCCGACAGCGCCGGTGAGCACAGCGACGCACAGCCGCGCGGGAAGGTGGTTAAAGTTTCCCCGGTGGTTGAGAAGGCGATCGTACAGGCGCCGAAGCCGCCGCCGCCGCAAACGGAGATAGAAGGATCCGTGGAGAGCGGGAAGAGGTTTTTCGAGAAGTGCTTCAACTGCGAGACGAAGATCGGCGAGGGTGATGTGGTGTTCATGTACAGGTTAGAATTTAGATAGTGTCTCGAAAATATGAAGTCGCCGATCTAGGTCACTCAGATGTGACAAATTTGTTGGTGAATTTGCAGCTATCTCCGCGCGTTTTGCAGCGAGGATTGCCGCGAGGATCAGATGGAGCAAGACAGGATATTCGGGAGTTCGTCCTGAAGAATCGTCAAATTGAATTCCTGGTGATTTTGTTTTTCTAGGGTTTTTTTCCCTGGCAACAGTTGTCTGTCTGGCAATTGAATTTGACAGCTTGCAAACGTCCGCTTCTGCGAAATCTGCTGTACTCTAGTTTTCAACCGACCACATTATTATCGCAGTTGGATTGTCCGAATAGTTGCATTCACAACTTAACTATCAGCAGGTCCATTTGCGCTTCACTTGTTCATTTTTAGATCACTCACGCCGCCATGACACACCGCTCAAACAACTACCAAGGTATTTTGCATTAATCTTGAAATTTTTAGATCAAAGATAAGTTCGCTAAGAGATCTTCGAGTTTATAAAATGTAAAGTTTTCTCAAGAGATCTTCAAGGTTGTGGAGAAGTGATTATCATGGCATACATATAAGCTATTGAAGGGACAGTAGTATTGAAACACGTGTGATTTTTATAATTTTTAGATCGACGGTGAAATAATTCATTTTTTAAAATCAATGATCTTCGTGGTTATGAAATGCGAAAGTTCGTTAACAGATTTTCGAATTTATAAAACGTAAAGTTTCTTTAAGAGATCATCTTGGTTGTGTAGAAGTGATTTAATGACATATAGATGAGCGGACAGTATTGAGAAACGTGTTATCTTTACGGTTTTTAGAACGACGGTGAAGCAACTCACAATTTTAAATCATAGATCTTTGTAGTTACGAAATGCGAAAGTTCGGTTATAAAACGCGAAAGGTCGCTAAAAGATCTTCAAAGTTATAAAACGCTAAGTTCCCTAAAGAGATCTTCGAGGTTGTAGAGAAGTGATTATCATGGTGTACAAATAAGCAAGTGAGCGAACAGTACTGAGACACGTGTGATCTTTATGATTAACAGAAAATCAAATAGAGGGTAGTATGAAAAGCAAAAAAACCAAGAAGTGATATAAAATTGTAGAAGAGCGACGTAAAAATGACACATTCGAAAAACCGGGATTACAAAGTATGTTTATTGTATGTTTTTTTGCTATTGATATTGAACCAGTGCTTGTCCAGAGACTTCGGCCATGAGACCTTCAAAATCAGCACGCATGATGTGAGGCAACATACAATGAGCCAACTTCAATGTTGAAAACTTGTGGTAATATGAGAACATAAACCTTGCTCTTCTTCCCAGTTCAATCTCTCACTGTATCAAAGCTTCATATAGGCCCTGAAAGTCCCTAGCACATTGATCACATCATCTTCAAGTTTGGCATAAAATCGATCAAAGGCCAGAATCCGGTGTAGAACTCAGAGCTAAAAATATCTTCCATAGATGAAAGAAAGCTGTTTCTTTATTTATTTAAAATCCGGTGTACTTCTGTCATAAGAGACTGAAGGAAGGTGGATTCTGCTCAAGCCTCCCACAGTGAAGGATTTGCTCATAAGCTACAAAAACCAAGCAATGAGAAGATATGCAGCAACTGTGCGGCTGCAACAGTGAAACAGCACCGATGATCTTTCTGCTGTTAGTTCCGCTTCTATAATGACCGAGTTTCAAGGGCCGCGAACACTGCCCATACAGAAACAGCCGGTGGCCTGGTCCTCTGGCACCATGCCCCCACCCTTGCTGGTGTCCAGGCCTTCCAGCAGCCGCACCACTTCATCCATCTCGGGTCGTTTCTCTGGGCTTGCATCCCAGCATTTCTTCATAATGCTCACAAATGCGTTTGGGCAGCATCTGGGAATGTCTGGGCGTAAATTCTGTGAAAAATCACCAATGTCTCATCAGTGTCACTCTTCGATTTGCAGTCATAAAGTTGATAAAATGTATACCAGGCTGCATTGTGGCGAGCATCAGACCTGTCTAACAACTGCGGAGGAAACCTCTACAAAGGAGAGATCAGGATAAGGCATGTCGCAGCAGTAGATTTCCCATAAACATATGCCGAAACTGTAGACATCACATTTTCGATTGTATGGTTTACCATCAAGGACCTGCACAAGCAGCTTGTCTCCTTGAGCTTGGAAATGAAATACTATTTCGTAGAATATTAACCGAGAAAGAAAATATTAATAAAATACAGAATTACGTTTAAACTCCTGCATCATATCAAAATTGTGTAATTACGTAGTGCACATTTTGGTACGATGTGTTATTTATTTCGGCATTAATAGTGAGGGTATTATTTAACCCATCTCTCACCAAGATATTAATACTTTTTTTTTCTTAACATTTACATTCACTTATTAGTGTTGCGTATTAATTATCTATTATCCCGATGCTTAAATTCCTACCAAATAACTTCACAACCATAATTGATACAATATCCACTCTTAATACATCCTACCAAATGTGCACTAAGAGCGGATACAGGTTATTGTTTTTCGAAATACCTCGGGAGCCATGTATCCAAGGGTACCCGTTTCTCCAGTCATGTCCTTGGGGTTCTGAGCTTCAACTCTAGCGACACCAAAGTCGGCGATTTTCAGGTATGTGCGAGCATCTAACAGCATGTTCTCAGTTTTGACATCACGATGGACAATCTTCTGCGAATGCAGATAGCTCAATCTGCAAATGCAGAGACAGAACAGTGTCGACATTACTCGCAGTCTCACATGTAACAGTTGAAGCTGCCGACATTGCGCCTATAACTAACTGTTCTCACCCTCTAGCCAGATCAAGAGCGATCCGAATGACAGCTTTGTAAGGGAGCTTCTTCCTCCTATTCCTGATCAGATAGTTTTTCAGGGTCCCACCTGCCACATACTCGACCACAACGCAGCAAGCCCTTGACGGAATGTTATTCTGGCAATCACTAGAAGTTGAGGTCCCCTTCGTCGGGATCCTGAGGTCTGAAGTTCCCATTGATGCTCCAACAAACTGAACCGTAAAGTAAAACACTCAGATTCAATTCATATACTTACGGAGCAATTGACAAATAAAAGATGATCAAAATGAAGCTGAATTACAAATATTTCATGTTTGTTATCATTTATCAGATAAACCAGATACAGCTAACACAGTATAGCAGACAGTGAAATGATATCAATAACAGTTTGCAGCACGTGATGTTGCTCGCACAGTGTACCTTGGTAACATTACGATGGTCCAGCTTATGCCAGACTGCAACCTCTTGCCGAAATGACGCTCTGAGAGCAGCTGTTTCAGCGACGGTGGCCATTCCATCCTCCCCCCAATCCAATACTTTCACTACAAGAAATAAAAATACGGAATATCAAGATAAGGAACAAGCCTCAAATCAAACGAGTCAAACTGGGGCGGGGGCATTGGGGATGGTCGCCCCCGAATTCAACACAAAATACCTCTAACCATATTTTTTTTAAAAAAAAAGAACTTATTCATAATTTTGACTAAATTTTAATCTTGTCATTCCAAAAATTTTGATTATGACCAAATACAAAATCCTGGAACGGCCACTGGACTCAGGTCAGGGGAACAATGAGCAGCTGTTGAATGCAATCAGATTGGAAATGGAATCAAGTAAGGTATCAGCGGAAGCGTTCCAGGTTGCAGAAACAACTATGAAATCCAAGCTGAATAAAGGGGGAAAGTTACCTGCAACATCTTGGCCATCGTAATTGCCACGATACACGGTTCCGTAAGTCCCATGGGCAATGACATACCTGATATCCAGTTTCGATAAATCGATCTCCCAAACTTCCTTTTTCCCATATGATTCTCGCTCCCTCGACCAAACCCTGCTCAGATGCTTCTCCAGCTGGACATCCCAGCTTTTGAAATCAATCTTATCAGCTCTGAAAAACACATCCTTGCTGCTGCTGGCGCGTCCCACATCCTTCCCTTTCAATTCCACGTCCTTACCGGACTTGGACCTATCAACGGTTGCATCCTCAACTTGGGTGTTTGATTTCTCAGCCATCATAGACACCACAGGAAAAAAAAAATCAGACAGTTTCAACAACCTTCAGAACAGATTCTTCACAGCATGATGATGGTGATGCACGACCCAAATCATATATCAAAAGGGGTGAATGGCAAATTTTGGAAATTAAGCAAGCAACTTTCCATCAAAAATCAAACGCAAACTATGCCGCTGATGGTGATGATAGTGATGACAGCATTGGATTCACCACCGCCATCAGAAGCAGCCAAATTCTTAAACGAAGTCGTAAACCCTAGGTGGGGAAAACGACCCCTGCTAACTTCGTCTGGCAAACCCAGCAAATCTTCGGAACTCAAAAGCAACAAACTTTAATAGCGGACGCATGCAATTAGCCAAACCCACCTGTTAGAAAAGGAAGAAACAGACACTATAATTATAAAAATCCCCAATATTAGTAGGACGGAGAATCTGCCGAAAGCTGTGGGGTTTTTTTAGAAAAATGGGAGATGAATGCAGTAAAGTGCTGTCGACAAATTTGGAGAAAGAGGCGTGAGGAGCATCATTATACGAGGACGACGATGACGGAGGAATTTCGATCAGCTTGTTGGTGGTAGTGGTAGGTACTTTGTCTGTCCTTTCAGGATCTGTCAATAATATATTAATAAATTTTAAATGATAAATGTATTTTCTATTTATATTAAAGTGAATATGATTATTCTCACTTGTTTAGGCTGTTTGGGATGAGAATTTTGATATTAATATATAATATGATATTATTATTCAAAACTCGACTGGAACCAGCTAAATTTTAGATTTAGTAAATTTCTTGTTTTATGCTTCATGGCTGGATCCACTTTCAGTTTGAGCTCTATATTTTTATGCGTTTGTAATTTGTAATGACGTCAAAATCATACGTTTTCAAGGACTCTATTGTTATAAAATAATTTCATTTATTTAAAATCAATAGATATTAAGGATGGGTTTGGTCTATGAAAATTGAGAGAAAAGAAAATGAATGGAAAAATTGCAAGGAATACTATTTGAATTAGGGAAAGTATGGGAAAATAAAATTAGATGAGAAATTCAAAAGAAAATTTAATAAAAACAAAGAGTATTTTGTTACCCAAATCAATCAAAATAAAAATGGAGTAAAATTGAAATGGTATTTATGTGGAGCATCAAAGTCAGTATGTTGTAACATAAAATTAGGTGGCTTTTAGAAAAAAAAGGTGATTATCAATAATAACAACTAATAAAAATATAACTAATTAGTGTAATAGATACGTGGCAAATTATATATGGTTAAAGAAATTAAAACTATGTCATTTTTTACTCACTGTTTTTAATTGGTTTGGCATGACTAGATCTCATTGAAATATATAGAAATTCCTTTTTGGTCTTCTAAATTTTTTTTCTTTGGTCCACATTTTCACTAAATCAATAACACTTTGTTTGACCTGGAGAAATTGAGAGAAAAAGAAAGATGGATGAAATTTATTGTTTGGCTTAAAACTAATTTAGAGGAAAGAGAATTAGATATAAAATTTTAAAAAAAATTTAGTTAAATTGAAAAATATTTCGATATTGTTTTAGTGTTTTCACTCTTAACCAAGCAGCACGTAAGAAAATTTACACTAAAAATCCACCCATCACAGCTCCCAGCTCGAAAAGGATGGAACCGGCCAGTTCAAGATTGTGAAGGGAGTGTTTAGCACCCCGTGAGTCCTGCAACAATGGCTATCAGGCACCACAGCATATAAATTGCGGCTTTTGAAGACGGATATGCGTCTGAAGCTGGATTCAACACTGGCTGAATTCGGTGACCTGCAGCAGGCCCTGGAGTCTCCGCTACGGGCGTTGGAGCTGCTCCCGGGGATATGGCGGCGCTTGAACCTCTTGGACTAGACGCAACAGCCTCAGGCGGCGGCGGCTGATCAAGAGACCAATAGCCCGGTCCTGCAATTCAGACGTCAAAACATCGTGCAAGTCTGATCAAACTAAATGATGCTACAATTACATTAGTTGGTTATACCCTCGAACCATATTCACTTAGAGGAGGGTTTTTGTTAACTTGAATAAGTGGACGAAAATCGGCTCTGACACCACATTAGATTGATTTAGATTGATTGTAATTGTGTGACTTACTCCATTCCTTAACACTAAATTAACCTCGACAAATGGACCTCTTCCTCTCATTAAAGCACAATTCACAAGTTTGTGATGATCGTAGCGGGGTATCAACGCAATGTGATTTTTACATGACGCTCTGATATTATATTATATTAGTCGATCTACACTCAAATCAATTGACATGACCACATGCGAGTCCAATTATATATTATGAAACGGATCAATTTGTAACATGTGTTCATTCTAAGCTGTGTTTCATACCTGGAGCTGGCAGAGGGGCACCATAACCTACAGAAACATACAAAACCAGATCATTGGAAATTAATCCATTATATACGGAACCATGCCTTTTCGACCTTTTTTTTCTTTTTTTTGGGCCTAACCTTTGCACTGCAGCGGAACACCGGACACGTTACACGAACGGGGCAGAACTACTTGCAAGCTGCGGAGAAAGGTCAGCCGTGCAGGTATGGTGCCGATGAGTAACAGGCAAGCACAGTCTATATCGCTGCGTGAGAGCTTGTTCAGCTCAGAGCAGCATTCGGCGGTTGGACTCGAGCCATTTGCGCTGCTCCCTGTGACCAAGTTGAAGCACGGGGTGAAATTATGAACCACCAGATGCTGGCACGGTGTGTCAATGTGCCCTGTCACTGAAGTTATGACTGGTAAAGAGAGCAAGATTAGGTGCAGAAAAGGATAGGAGATTTTCAAGTTCATGGTTGAAATTCTAGGATTGAGATGGCCCTCATTTGTCTGGAAATATATTGGTTTTCAGAGTTGTTCCCAGATGGGTTTTGAAGATCAACCACCTCTAACTTACGTATACAGTTTGATTACTCACATCCCCATTACTATTTTTTTTCCTGAAAACGCCAACTTGTTTGATTCTCAGCATGCACCTCTAATATATTTTTAACATTATTATTGGATTTGACCTATGAACTAGGTAGACAACACCCCCAACCAACAGGCGATCACTTAAAATGTGGACATACCAATGAGTAGTTCTGACATAAAACTTCAGCAGTCACGGGACAAATTAAAAACTCAAATAATTTTCAAAATAAATTGTGAATTTTCATGTGTCAATTTGGTGTCTCTCCATTGCATCCGCCATTCATATAGTGACCTGTGTACACTGATTCAGTAATAGATGACTTGAGCTCGATTGAGTTTATGTCCACTGCTGATTTTCAGCTTCTTTATTCGGCACTTCACTTAAAATGTCACCCCAAAATGTGCAAATAGTAACAAGTGTATGCATATGATTATAACAAACGGTACCTTGAGAGTCAAGTAATCTCCAAAGGTAGAGGTGTTGGTCACCAGAAAACCCATCAGCCAATAAGGCCTGAAAGTAGTGTTTATAAGGAGTTTAGTCGCCAAAACCTTTCACAACAAGACATCAATAGCATTAAGTTTTGAGTAAGACATGGCTTTTTGTTTCAAGGCGACCTGGGTTGGTGTAATTGTGGTGGTTGTGTGGCGCGGCGCTGGCTCAGTCAGGCTGCACGACCGCGCTTCTAATTAATCCTTACCCCATGTCTGAGCTTCATCAGTGGAAATTCATTTCATCAACATCTCCTTCCTCTTCACGCTGCTCGCGGCTGGCCAGCACCGTGCAATCTCAGCCGCGGTGCCTGTGCACGGCCCTGAGCGGTGGTGCTGGTATAATATTGCGGGGATATATAAGCATAAATCAAACGCGCGCGTTGGAGCTTCCGGGAGTGAGCAATGTTGTGAAGACTCCGCCACTGTAACTGTAAGAAGCCTGATTCTAAACAATTAGAGAATTATCAATGGTAGTTTAATCATTAAAAATTAATTACCGATTAATTTAAATTTAAATTTTTTATTTATAACAATAATAATTTTTAGAGATATATACATATATATATTTATAATCAATTATTAAATTTATTATTAAGATATATACACTGTCTAATTAATCTCATTTAGCGAATTAATTTAAATTTTCAATTCTTAAAAATAAAAATAAAAAAATTTGTGTCCACCACTACCACTACCATATCCGAACATCATTGTGAGGGAAAAACTTTCATCTCCAGGTGAGAACTAATAACCAGTCAATCAGCATCTGATGATTTTCAAGTTGGAATTGCTTCGCGTTTTGGTTTCTCGCCGAACCCTAATTTGTGATTTCTTTTATGATCTTTCCGATTGCGGCTGCTTGTATCCAGCGGATTCAGTTCTGTACGCGATTGATTTAGAATTCAGCGTCTCTCGTGGTTAGGTTTGCGGGCTTCCAGCTGAATCCATTGAGTGGTTTGTGGTCAAAATTTATGTAGTCGTAACTGATCTCTCCAATCACATGATGCTGCTCAACTCTAACCCTAATTTGGTGTATACCACCACTAGATATATTGCTCCAGCACAAAACCGTATCAACTGCAGAATCCTAGCTCAGTTTTCCCCTATAAATATTTCTGAGGATTTGACTGTGAGATATGAAATTTGCTGCCATTAGATTGGTTCGGCTCTTGGCTTTTCTCAATGTCTAATGTTAATGATGTTTTTATGATTTGGTTTTTGGATTAACTGATGCAGGAAAAGTATGTCTGAGCTGATCGAAGGTCTTCCGGATGCTGTAGCCCTCAGATGTCTTGCCATGGTTCCATTCTATTTATATCCCAAGCTAGAGCTGGTTTCCCGTCCCTGGCAAGCTGCCATCCGCAGCTCCGATCTATTCACAACTCGTAAAGAACTTGGCTTATCGGAGGATCTTCTTTGTGTGTGTGCTTACCAGCCTGAGAATACGTGGCAGCTTTATGACCCGCTAGGAGATCATTGGATGACACTTCCGCTGCTCCCCTCCAAAATAGGTCACCTTGCTAACTTCAGTGTTGTCTCGACTGCTCAAAAGCTGTTTGTCCTCGGAGGTGGCAGTGATGCCGTTGACCCCGTGACTGGCGAACGTTACGGGTGCTTTGCTACAGATGAGGTGTGGGTGTATGATCCGGTGGCTCGTCAATGGGCAACATGCGCTCCTATGCTTGTTCCGCGGTCCATGTTCGCCTGTTGTGTGTTGGAAGGGAAAATTATCGTTGCAGGCGGTTTTACCAGCTCCCGCAGACCAACGTCTCAGGCTGAGATCTACAACCCAGAAGAAAACACATGGGCTCCAATCCCTGACCTCAGTCACGCCCATGACTCACCTTGCTACGGTGTTGTCTATAAAGGGAAGATGCATGTATTGCACAGGAGCTTGTCTACTATGCAGGTGCTCATCTCCGACAAATCTGGCTTTAAGTGGGTGATTGAAAATGACTGCTGGTTGCAGGGCCCGGCGGCCATTTTGAATGATGAGTTTTACATGATGTGTCATGAGCACATATTCAAGCAGGAGGCCGCGAAGTGGAAGCAGATTGTGTCCGTATCAGAATTCAGGGGAAGAATTGGCTTTGCCATGATTGGAGCGAAAGGCAAGATATATATCATTGGCGGTGTGGCTGGCCCTGGCAGTCAAGTTCAGGGCTTCCAGCCTCTCTCGGACGTGGATGTTCTGACTGTTGATAATAACCCGCCAGCATGGCATAAGGCCTCTCCGATGACAAAATGTCACGGAACAATTATCGGTTGCGCCTTGCTGAAATTATAATTCCAGCCAGTGACAATGGAAATGTTTCACTGGCAGTCGTTGAGAAGAATGTTAAATGTGGATTCGATTCCTTAAACAACTGAAGTGGAACTGGTAATGCCAATGTCAAGTGTAAGATTAAGCTCAGCTACAAATAGAAGGAATGTCAGATGTAAAATTGAACCCACTTGTGGATGTTAAACTGGTGTCTCCAACTTGAAAGGTTTCTATTTGCGCTCTTTGGCCAGAGTCAGCTTTTAAGAAAACTCTTTCAAAATCCGTGGAGGACAAAGACGCCATTGTCGAGGACAGTCACATCAGTGGCGGAGCCAGGAAATTTTTTTTGAGGGGGCAAAATTACATAATAAAAGATTTGGATTGAATTTGGGAGGGCAAAATTAAAAATTTCGTTGAAATTATACATATAAATTTATTTTTTATATATATAAATATTTTTTTACACTAGTTAGAAAAATTTTAGGTGGGATTCGGGGGCGGCTACCCCTTTGCCTCCCCCAGTGGATCCACCTATGAGTCACATACCTGGGGGGAGAGAAGAAGCTTCAGGGAAGGACATCTGTAAAATTTGAAGCTTTTCCGGCAGCAGCTGTCGCTGTCAAAATAGCTGTGTGCAACTTGTTGATAAAAAGAGCTTGGCCGTGGAAAAACGAGAGTTCATGAAGAGAACCAGAAACAACAAGTAAACGAAGAAGTGAGACCTCAAATTCCCAGCCACGCGCACCGCCAGTTTTGATCTTTGATGGCTTAGTTTGTAACATGTATAACTTTACTCACAAATTTCAAAACTCATAAAATCAATCAAATACATATCAATTTTAATATATCATGAGTGAAATGTCAATATTTCTTGCCCATTGAGTCAATCCTTATCTAACTTTCCAAAGTTTCATTGAATTGGCACCTTTCCACGGTCAAGGAAGGATGGCAGAGCACCATTTCCGTTTCACAAAATGGTTTATGTGATCAATAAATCATCATGAAGACAATAACAATTATTTCCATCTCAACTTGTTTAACTCAATAATTATGTGTTTTGGCAAGTAGGCATTCATTTAGGACATTGCTTGTAGTTTAACCTTCCTCATAATTATCGACCAGCCAATGCTCATGGTCACGGAGCATGGCGATTGAGACATCCAACCTAGGCGGAGGTTAATGCATTTGGTTGAGGGCGTTTCGGACTATGCTTGCCCTCATGTTTAGATCTTGCTACTTTACTAATGAACTGGTTACGCTTGAGGCTAGGTTCACATGATGGCTACTTGAAACTAGTATATAAAGAAGGTTATCCGAACATGAGTGCACCACCTCTCTCAGACTCGGACACTACTTCAGAATTCAAAATAAAAGCTCTAAGATATCCTCTCCTCTGTGATCCGGTTCCTCTGGGCCAAAGTTGAGTGAAATATGAGTTCTCCAACGCCAACTTTTTCTGGAGGCAAAACGCATCCATGGACAGATGCTGAGTTCAAAGATATGGGCTTAGCTAGTTTATCACCTAGTCACCATGATCACGGTCTTAAACTGACAAGTAGACTGATCGTGTTTGGTTCACATATTGAGCATCGCAAAAATCCACTGCCATCGTCTATAACAACTTCTTGTCCCTCCCCTGGCCTTGTCACATTGACCGAAACGGAAGGATGTGATCATTGGAATAATGTTGGCGTGAAAAGAGACTTCCTTGTCGTCCGCTATGTTGAAAAATGAATGATCCAAAAATCACCTATCCAACTCCATTAAGCTCCAAGTGCTCCTCTCATTAGTTCCAAGTGCTCCTCCCATTAACTCCAAGTGCTCCCTCCATTGATATTAAGTGCTCCATCCATTAGCACTTAGTGCTCCCTCCATTACCTCCACAATTCACTATAAATGGGTTTGAATGGAAGAAGCAAGGATCATCTCCTCTAGCACCTCCTCTTCCTTGTGTTTGATTTCCTTTAGAGAGTTTACCTCTCTAGTATTTTCAGTGTATTTTCGTAACGGTTTTATACCGTAAGGAAATAAATCAGTATTTTTCTTCCTCCAAAAAATTCATCAAATTCCATATACACGTTTAGTTGAGTGCCACGATTATTAATCGATCCTAACATTTGGTATCAGAGCTCGGTTCGTCTTACAAATATCAGTAGTGATATTTGAGTGTCACATTGTAGTTGAATCATGTCCAACTCAGTTTCACTACAATTGCCACAATTTGACGGTACGGACTTCGACGAATGGTCGATCCGTATGAAGGCATTTTTTCGGTCTCAAGATTTATGAAATTTGATCGAGACGGGCTACACCGAAGTAGTCAGGGAGGCATTTGATGCTCTAAAAAGGGAAGAAAAGGATTCGCTGGCGGATACAAGAAGGAAAGATCAGAAGGCCCTGTATGCCATCTTCCAAGCCATGGAGAAGCCGATATTTAGAAAAATATCGAAGGCACAAACATCCCACGAGGCGTGGACTATCTTACAGAAGAACTACAAGGGAGATGAACGAGTTATGCGGATGCGTTTGCAAACTCTAAGGGGAGAGTTCGAGTCACTACGAATGACTGACTCGGAAAAAGTATCAACATTTTTTGACCGCGTCCAAGTTGTCGTTAACAATATGATGGTTAACGGGGAGACGCTGGAGGAGCAACGAGTCGTCGAGAAGGTGCTACGATCGTTGCCAGCAAGATTTGAATATGTTGTAGCTGCTATCGAAGAGGGGCACAACATTTCAAAGATGTCGACTGAAATGTTGTTGAGTTCGTTGTGTTCACACGAGCAACGTATGAACATAAAAGCTAACGAATCAAGTCAAGAGCAAGCGCTGCAAAGCCGGGTCGAAATTGGAAGCCGTGCAGGTCACCGTGGAGGTCGAGGTCGTGGAAAAGGCCGAGGTAGAGGCCAAAATCACAACACAGGACGAGATCAGGCCAACGGAAGTAATTCTCAAGAAGTTCGTGGTGGTCACACTGGAGGACGTGACAAGTCCAGAATCAGATGCCACCGGTGTCAACAGTTCGGACACTACAAATCCGAATGCCCAACAAAACTAGAGAATGAACGAGCGGAACAAGCGTGCGCTACCGAAGTACACCAAAATATGGTGCTAGCATGCAAAACCACTGAAGGTTGTGGAAACTCTTCAGACATGTGGTATCTTGACTCGGGATGCAGCAACCACATGAGTGGGAGAAAAGAGCTTTTCTCCCGGTTAAATGAATCTGTTCATAATGAAGTCAGCTTCGGAAACAAATCAAAGATCCAAATCAAGGGGAAAGGTGATGTTCGGATCCAGACAAATGAAGGTACATTTATAACTATCACAGATGTATATTATGTACCGGACTTGTGTTGGAATCTTCTGAGTTTGGGGCAGCTGTCAGAGAAAGGTCATACTATCTCTATCCGAGATGGAATTTGTACCATTGAAGACAAAAGTCGGAGGATAATTGTCAAAGTCGAAATGACGAAGAACCGGATGTTCCCATGGATTCTTAAGAAGGAAGCTGCGATGAACTTCCAGATGATGGTGAAAGACAACAGTTGGCTGTGGCACTTAAGATTCGGCCATCTAAATTTCAACGGGTTGAAATTATTGGCTTCAAAGAAAATGGTGACAGGATTGTCGTCTATTGAAGTACCTAGTCAGCCATGTGAGGCATGTTTGCTTGGGAAGCAACACAGACAACCGTTTCCAGTTGGAAAGGCGAGGCGAGCAAACCATCCATTGGAGTTGGTTCATACAGACCTATGTGGACCTGTAGAGGTAGAGTCGCTTGGAGGAAAGCGGTATATGATGGCCCTAGTTGATGATTTTTCAAGAAAGACTTGGTTATATTTCTTGAAAGAAAAGTCGGAGGCTTTCCAGAAGTTCAAAGAGTTTAAGAACTTTGTGGAAAAACAAAGCGGCTATGTTCTGAAGACGCTAAGATCAGATCGAGGAGGAGAATTCACTTCTAATGAATTCTCTAACTATTGTAAGATCGAAGGAATCAAGAGACAGTTGACCGCCAGTTACACACCTCAGCAGAATGGCATAGCTGAGAGGAAGAATCGGACAATCTTCGAGATGGCCAGAAGCATGTTGAAGGCCAAGAAGCTACCAAAACCATTTTGGGCTGAAGTTGTAGCTTGTGCGGCGTTCTTATTGAACCGGTGTCCAACGAAGGCGGTTCATGGAAAGACACCATACGAGGCATGGAGCGGTGAAAAGCCAGATGTTTCCTGCCTGCGTGTCTTTGGGTGTGTGGCATATCCTCATGTTCCAGATCAATGACGGAGGAAGCTTGATGACAAAAGCAGAAGATGTATCTTCATTGGATATAGTGCTGAAACGAAAGGGTACAAGCTGTATGATCCGACCACTAAGGATTTCATTATCAGCCGAGATGTCCAGTTCGCTGAAGATGAGACTTGGGATTGGTCACAGAAGGATGCTAGACAGCCTGCTAGGATCCTCATTGAGGAGGAGCCAGTTGAAAACACACGTGCACCAGTTGAATCACCTGACCAACCAGTGAATCCAGAATTCACTAGACGTTCAAGCCGAATCAGAGTTCCATCAGTCCTTTTGAGAGACTACGAAGTCACTCGAGATGATGAGGAAGATAGTTCTGATGAAACTATGGTTAACTTTTGTTTGTTTGCAGATTGTGATCCTGTAACATTCGAGGAGGCAGCAAAGGACAAAGGATGGATTCAGGCCATGGATGCAGAGATTGGATCCATAGAGAAGAATGACACGTGGGAGCTGATGCCTTTGCCAGCTGAAAAAAAGGCAATCGGAGTGAAATGGGTGTATAAGACGAAGTACAACCCTCAAGGTGAAGTTGATCGTCTGAAGGCAAGACTAGTGGTGAAAGGGTACAAACAGAAGCCTGGAATTGACTATTTTGAGGTATTTCCACCAGTTGCTAGAATGGATACTATTCGAATGATTATAGCACTTGCAGCCCAAAACAAGTGGAAGCTACATCAGATGGATGTAAAGTCGGCATTCCTTAATGGAATTCTAAAAGAAGAGGTGTACGTTGAACAACCACCAGGGTATGTTCAGGAAGGGCAAGAGAGCAATGTCTACAGACTGAAGAAAGCATTATACGGACTAAAATAGGCCCCGCGAGCATGGTACGCAAGGATTGATACGTATATGCTGGAGAATGGTTTTCATAAGTGTCCTTATGAGCACACACTGTATATCAAGACAGGTGCAAACGGTGAAATGCTGATAGTGTGCTTGTATGTGGATGATCTGATATTCACCGGGAATTCAGAGGCGATGTTCATCGAGTTCAGGGAGGTGATGACTAGTAAATTTGAAATGACTGACATGGGATTGATGTCTTACTTTATAGGCATCGAGGTTGAACAAACTGATCATGGAGTCTTCATTTCTCAGAAGAAGTACGCTGGAGATATTCTGAAGAAGTTTAAATTTGAGGCAATGAAACCAGTACGTACTCCAGTTGCTGAGAGACTTGAGATGAAGAAAGATGGTACGGGCGAGCTAGTAAACTCCACCTACTATAAGAGCATAGTTGGAAGTCTTCGTTACTTGACTTCAACCAGACCGGACATTATGTATGGAGTGGGAATCGTCAGCCGATTCATGGAACAACCTCAACAGTCACACCTGCTAGCAGCAAAGCGGATATTACGGTATATCAGTGAAACACAAAATTATGGAATTCTATATTCTCACAAAAATGATTTTTGTCTCACAGGCTATTTGGATAGTTGGGCTGGTGATGTGGAAACTCGAAAGAGTACATCAGGTTATGCTTTCTATCTTGGAAATGGGGTTATTTCATGGTCTTCAAAGAAGCAGCAGGTTGTTGCTCTTTCTACAGCTGAAGCGGAGTACATTGCTGTAACTACCGCAGCTTGTCAAGCAGTTTGGCTTCGACGGATGTTAGAAGACCTGAAACACAAGCAGGAGGAGTCCACATTGATCATGTGTGATAATAAGTCGGCTATTGCATTAGCTAAGAATCCAGTGTTTCATGGCAGGAGCAAGCATATTGGAATCAGGTATCACTATATTCGAGAGTTAGTCAAAGATGGTGAGATTAAGCTAGAGTTCTGTAGAACTGAGGAGCAAGTTGCAGATATCTTTACTAAGGGACTCTCGAGTGACAAGTTTGAAATATTCCGATAGAAGCTTGGAGTTGCAAGATTCTTGTATCAAGGAGGAGTGTTGAAAAATGGATGATCCAAAAATCACCTACCCAACTCCATTAAGCTCCAAGTGCTCCTCCCATTAGTTCCAAGTGCTCCTCCCATTAACTCCAAGTGCTCCCTCCATTGATATTAAGTGCTCCATCCATTAGCACTTAGTGCTCCCTCCATTTCCTCCACAATTCACTATAAATGGGTTTGAATGGAAGAAGCAAGGATCATCTCCTCTAGCACCTCCTCTTCCTTGTGTTTGATTTCCTTTTGAGAGTTTATCTCTCTAGTATTTTCAGTGCATTTTTCGTAACGGTTTTATACCGTAAAGAAATAAATCAGTATTTTTCTTCCTCCAAAAAATTCATCAAATTCCATATACACGTTTAGTTGAGTGCCACGATTATTAATCGATCCTAACATGCTACACCTGCAACAAGAGACTTCAACAAGAGGAAGACATTTACATCTACAGGTATTTGATGAAGCTGTTAAGTGGCTTGCTGGAAACATGTTGCAGTTTTTTTTTCCAAGCACCCAGCTTGTTCCACTCACTCATCCTACTCAGATTACGAATACATGGTTTTTTCATCTGAATTTGCAGAGGTGAAATGGCATTTTGCAGTCAGGCGTGCCGTGGTGAAGTGATGGCTTCAGACGGGTTACAAATATGTGGACTGGGGTTTAAGGATCATGCAACAACCCAGACCTGAGCGCTCTGTATTCACTTCTTTACATTGTGAAGTCCCGATGTGTTAGAATTAAGTGGAACATTGAAAGTCATCGTCGATAGCTCAGCTATTGGTGTTGAGTTAATGAAAACTCGGGGCCTTTAGTGCATGTCCTAGGTAACAATCCTGAAATAGACTGATCTATAGGCTAATGCCTAAAATCATACAAATTAAAAAAGAATACAACATATTGATTTTAAAGCTAGAGGAAGAACACTGGGGAGAGAATAACAAGAAAATCAGGCTATTGGACTTTGCTGACATACCTATCAAAAAGAAGAGAAGAATGAGAAGGAAAAAAGCACCATAACACAGATCTTAGAAGAGGCAAAAAAGAAAAAGAAAACGACGAAAGGTGCGAGCAAGGAGAAAGAGAAAGTATAACAAGGCTAAAAAACATCTTTAGGGACAATGAGGAAAGAGAATGGATTAGAAAAGAAAGAAAGAAGTCAAATAATGAAAGCTTTAAGATGCGAGATCTCACTCGCCGCCCCTTTCGTTCTGGCTGCCTTTTTTGGTAGGCAGCCAGAGCATGGGCTACAGGGGATTAGCCGCTCAGCAAATAAAACCATGAAAAAGATTAGAGCTTTCTGCTGAAGGTAATTCTAAAGTAGGAATTACTATCATTCCAGAAAACCAAACACAAAATAATCTGGAAAACCAGAAACCGCAGTCGCATTTATTTATAATCCCGCTGATTTCTCAGAATAGTCCAAGTTGCTACAAAATAACCACCGACCCAATCTACACTAAGAAAACAGAAAAGCAAATTTTGACATCATGTTTCAGTTCAAAGTCATCCCTTAGTTGTTATGCTCAGCAGCTACCTGCATGACAGAAAAAATGAAGCAAGAAAAATTAATTCCTTCCACAAGAGAGTATAAACATATCTTTGCCTCACACTAAAAATTATAGGTACCTCATACATAGCCAGCAGCAAGCCTCATAGTTGTTTAACTTCAACATCCAGCATTTAAAACAGACATAACAGTTCAAAATATTTCTGTCAAAGAGAAATGGTGACTCGTGAAAAAGCGCAATGAAATGGGGAAAATGGACTCAGAAATCTGGAAAATGAGTATTGGATAGTTTACCATGTGACCAATAAGCACAAAGATCATCTATGTTCCCTTTAAACCCACTTAAACTACCGCCAGAAATTGACATGTTCGGACGCAGCACTTTGCTGAGCCAAGAAATAAACCGTGTCAACAGAATATCATTATTAAAAATCAAAGAAGCAGCAACAAAAATTATAACAATGGCTACCTTGTTCACAGAAAACACTGGGTAGTAGCCTCATCAAATTCCTTGCCCCATAAGAGGCAATATGAAGACGCATATGGATGCCATGAGTAGACACGAAAAGGACTTGCTAGATATATTTGCAAGGTTACATGGATGGAAGTTTACAATCAAGAAGCATAGAAGAAAGACTGTCTCCCTTACCCTCTAACTTTTCTTCATAAAATCCAGAAAAGCAAGAGAAGATTGAGGTGGCAGCCCCAAAGAGCAAAAGAGAATAGAATCAGAAGGGATAGAAGTAAATAAGGGTGAGGAGTTAAAGACTCGCTACGGAGGGGATTGAATGAAGCAGCAGGAGTAGACTGTGTACTGAAGTTAGAAAGTATCATCAAGATGGCCGAGATTCATACTAAGATGATGTATAAAGGACTATCAAAAGAGGATTTAATTTCTGATAGCTTAGATAGTCATAGATGGCGACTTAGAGTAACTGATACCTATGATGTTCCTCAAGATTTTATGGTGTAGGAAAGTAACACACTTGAATTGACAACCATATGATGAAACCAGAATAAATATTAATCATCGGCCATCTTCGCGAATATGATATGATTACCAACAGTCTTCATCAAACCTTCATGGTGCAAGGATAGTCAGCCTTCTCCAATCCATTCACTCATAAATCACATCGAAGCCCCAACCTTCAATAGGAGAGCTTAACATAGATACACCAGTTCTGCTCCATAGGCTTTCATATTAAGCAGTCAATTACCGGTGGCACAGTCCCATGCCAATTTTAAGTTGTACCTTGCCAGCCTCACAATGAGAAATCCCAACTTGATTTGAGCCTCGTCCAGGAGACTCCACACCCAAGTATCAGAGTGTGCACACTGTTTCAATCTACGAAATGATGTACTTCAACCAAGGACAACTACCACACAGCTAAGAGAACTTCTACAAGATTTCACTGTATGTACAGACTACAAATATCTCGGCTTTAACACATTACTTTTATTTACAGGAACTGAGGGCTCCTTCTCAGCCCTCATTCATCACATATGTCAAGATTGAGAATGCGACGCAGAGCCTTAGTCGCATTATCAGCAGAACCAAACAAGTCCTTAGCAGAAAGATGAGATTCTCTAGGAGATGCCGGAGCAGATTTCGCAAGTGGATGAATATCAACATCTTCCCTAGCTATAGCAGGCAGCTCAAGGGACACAGTGCGAGCTGGTTTCGATCTCGTGGAAAATTTCGGAATGGGGACCGAACTTGGCGGGGGCGAGTTGGAATATGTCGGTCCAGCCCAAAGCTCACAATAAGATAATTCGCTTAAAAGAAAACCATTCCAGTAACTCTTAGTTTTTATGGGTATGGGAGTACTTTGGGCACTAGCTACCAACAGCTCATGCATTTCAGAGCTACAATCGGATCCTGTGTAAGGGGAGTTAAGACTTCTAGTTACAGCTGCTGAACTATTGCTACGGCATGTTGAAGTCTGCAACGGAGTTGGAAGTAACCCAGCCCCTGACTGAAAACTTCGGCAATTAACCTCCCTAAAGCTACCAGATGATGGCGATTCACCATATCGACCAAGTGAATGTACCTTCCCTTTACTACTCTCATACTGCGTCCTCTGATGCGCTACCACAACGCAAGTCACCATTTATCGTTCCAAACTCAACTAGCCACACAAATCTCCCAAATTCCGAAACCTCGTGCAGATCTAAAACGTTAAAATCCAACAACCAAACAATTTTACCAACAGCACTTTCCACCAGATCTGTAACACAGGAAACTCGAGGGCATCTAAATCACTAGCATCTCAACCTCAACCACAAATCCGCACAGATCCGCCAACACAACAAACCGACACCAAACAAAACTGCAAGACGAAACAACAAACAACGCTAAATGACACCTAGCTTGACCTGGAAATTTAAAGAGAGGAGTACCAGTCAGTAAAGGTTTCTGAATGGATGTGAAGGCCGGTTGGTGACGTGTTGGTACTTGGTAGTCAGATCTGGACAATAGTGAGGGTTTAGCCTCAGCTTGAAAGTATGAGGAGGGGTTCGTGGGAGATATTTTTGTGTGCGCTCAAATTGCCATGAAAAGCTTCGGTCATCTAAAGAAGCGTCGTCATCTTCACAGCAGCCGTTACCTTTTTCGCATTTCATTTTTTGGATTTTCTCTTCTCCCCCTATTCCATTTTTAACGGATCTCATTTTGGATCAAAAACTATCCAGTAATGCAAAGGGTGATTTTAATAAAAAATAACGGTGGTTTCACTATTTAATTAATTTTATTATTAATTTATTAAGATATTTGTAATATTTTTTATTAGTTTTCAAATTAATAATCACTCTTGCGATAAATTACTTGACTATTTGGAATTATATTCCTAAAGATTAAAACATTACCTCTATATTTCATTATTTATTAAATCTCTCTATGCTACACTCAATTGAATTTTATTATTTCGATTTTTTTTATTTTACATTGTAGGATGTTAGGTTGTAGTTCTAAATAATCTATCATTTTAAAATTTTAAAATTCTAAATCTCAAATGTTCGTGATCATAAAAGTTTTAGAACCTTTGAAAAACATTAGAATCTCGAATCCCTCATTTGAAAAAAAAAACAGAACAATATTTTTGAAACTCGATCAATTATTTAAATTAAATGATATTGTTTCTCTATAAAAATATAAATTTTATTTTCTAATGACTAATGTGTGAGATTGATTGAAGAGTAATAAGCTTAATGGGCCTCTGTCGATAAGCCTATTAAACTTCATTTGCATTTATTGGGCTTTGCAAAAAAAAAGCCCTAATATGAATAAAACAATTGCATTTACTTTTATAGTTCATAAGATATTAAGAATCCGTGACTACCAACAAGGTGTTGACCTAGTGGTATTAGGTGTTGTCTAGCAACCCCAAGGTCATGGGTTCAAACTCTGTTGATACCGCATTTACGCTGGAGGTGAGTGGGAAGTGGGGAACCACTATCGATCCCCTTAAAAAAAAAAAGAATCCGTGACTGAATTATTAATTTGTTCTTCATTTGAAAATATATTTTTAAATTTGCACGTGCCAAAGTAATTGACTTAGGCTGTGTTTGGTTTAGGAAAAATTTAGTGGAAAGGAAAATGTGGAGGAAAATTGGTAAAATCTAATGTTTGGTTTAGATGGAAAATATGAGGGAAAGAAAATTATATGGAAAGTTAGAAGGAAAAATAATGTAAATTAAAAGGAATTTTGAAACTTTCCTTCAAATTTTCCATTATAAATCAAACAAAGAAAAATAAAATAGAATTCATAATGAATTTCACTTTCCATCAAATTTTTTTTTCCCTACAATTTTCCCTAAACCAAACACAGCCGTAAGGTTTACCCTAAACCACCCAATTTAACAACTCCATCAACCAATCAAAATATTTTTGTTAATGAGATAATGCAAGTATTTTGTAACCGGCCTCTCACTGACTGCACCCCGAACCGAACCGCTTCAGTTCAGTTTTAAATCGGTCGATTTGTTTTGATTTGAAACCGGTCGGTTCGGTTTGAAATGTTAAAAAATTATTTGGTTTGAAACGGGTCGGTTCGGTCCGGTTTGAAATGTTAATGGTTTTGTTACGGTTTCAAATTTTAAAAAACCGATGACTAATAATTTGGTTCGACTTTTAATTTTTCATGAGAACCGAATCCGTCGGGTCGACGGGTTCCTTCCCTAGTACAGTATATATAGATAGAGGCAGATATTTTTAATAATAATTAATTAAAGAGTTAGTTTTAGGATGTTCCCATGAAATGAAATGTGAGTAAATGAGAACAACTCCAATCAAATAACGGAGACTATTAAAACATCATTTTTTTGTTATTTACTTTCTTGTAATAGTATTTTGAAATTTTCATGTTTTATGATGTGAGAGGCATAGGATTTTAAGGTTTTAGGATTCTAGACAAATGGGGTTTAGGGTTTGTGTTTTAATTTTTTTTTTAAAAGTATTTATAGGTTTAGGGTGTTTATGTCCAAAATACCCAACACAACAACTGGGGAAAAAAATAATGTTAATTTGGGCGATCTGTTCTTACCTAATCTATATAAAATGCCACCTTATAAAGAGTAACCCATAAAAATTAATACTCCCTCTGTCCTCTTTTACATGTCACTTAACCGAATTTTTTTGTCCACTTTTACTTGTCACTTACCAATTTTCAATGCGTATTTAATATCAACAACTACCTTAAAATGTCAAACATTAATCACTTCATTATCATAATCAATAAAGAATACATTTCTCACCAATAATTATCTACCAATTTTACTTTTTGCACGAACTTTTTCAAAAAATTGTTAACCACCTACCTATTAAATTTGTTCAACCGCTAGCATTAACTTCACCTTAATCTACTCAAATTAACCGTAAACGACATGTATTAGAGGACGGAGGGAGTACACAATTGGCAATTATTGACAGATGGAGAGTATATAGATAAAATTATGAGAATGAATCAATGAAGTTTGTTGCATTTATATGTACAAGGAGTATATATAAGATAGCGTAAGGCCGTACAGAAGCGAGGGGCAGTTAATCGTCCGTGCGGGGTATGCCTCATTTTGATATTTTAATAATTTCTGATTATCATTTAACATAAATTTTGTAGCAATTCGGATATTCATAATAAATGAATTAGTAATTAAAAATAAATCAATGGACAAATAATTCAAATTTTTAAAAATAAAATCTATCTTTTGACACTTATTATATTTTGAACGAAATATATTATACTGTTATTAGTCATCATCTCACTTTTTAATCCCCATTATCAAATATGTACCTAGACAAGACAGATGGAAATGGAAATGCAAACCCCATGCATGTGATGCGGTCGTGGAGAAGAAACAACAACAATAATCTCCACATTATTAAACTGATGGGATGGAACTCTCTAATGGCCAGCCAGCCTGCCAGCCCATCCAACCACAATACAATTATACAATACAACCCTTGGTGAAGAATATCTACTGGCTTTGTCGATCTGCCCCCTCCTCCATCTCCTCCATGCATACATATGCGCCTTCCTACCCATTATTTCTAATCTCCTTTAATCGCATAATATGCATTTTATTTAATCTAGTAAGAAATGGTTTGACCAAATTACAATCGAATACAATATAATTGAGATAGTTCAAATTTAATCATCAACAACTTTTAATAAATACATACAGTATATCTCAAGTTTCTTATTTTTTTAATATCATATAATCAATCTTTTTATGTGCCGTTTTGTAAAAGTAAGTGTTGAATGTTGTATACAAATTTGAATGACTTAACCAATGGATAAACCATTATGATTCATGAATAATTTACTTTTTTTCGTAACAAGTTTTTTAAACATATTGATACAATAGAAAGTAAAAAAATACAACGTTAAATTATAACTTGATTGAAGAATTAGGATGTCTAAATATATTTAAGATAATTTAAATGGTTAAATGATATTTGATCCGGATCTAAATGATTCAAGTGTTAAATCGATAACAAATGAATCAAACTTACATATTACAACTCCGAGAAAAAAATTAAAAGATCGGTTCAATGAATAACCTAATGTAATGAGAGAACATCTCTTAATGGAGCTCAATAAGAACAAAACAACACGATTATCAAATTAAATAACAAGCACTTACTTAGAGTTACATATTATATTATGAGAGGGAGGTTTCGTTGAGAAGTTCATTTTGAATTGAGAACTGAGTATTATCTATTGGATCATCTTAATTCTATGTTGTATTAACATTATTATTATTACTATTTTTTGGAAAAACATGTGGATGGGTATTTTGGGAAAGAGAAATTGGTGGGAAGTTGAATTTTCTAAGTAATGATTGCATCATATGATAGTCTCCCTCTTATAGTTCATCATCCAACTCATCTATACCTTTCATTTGTTCGACCGAACCCCATGTTCTCTTTTATGTGTTTTTTGTGTTGACTGATTTTTATAGATTTTGTGTGTTACTATATTTTTCGATTTGTGTATTTGTGGGTTTTTGTGTTGATGTGTACTGTGGGGTGCTGGTTAGTGCATATGTGTGTTGTGAATTTTTGAGTTTATGTGTTTGTGTATTTTGTGAGTTCTCAAACTTTATTTATTTTGTTGGTTTGTGGGTTTCGGAGCAAAGAACTCATTAGTGTTTGTGGATTTCATAAGTTTTGTGAGTTTTAGAGTGTTGTGGGTTTTTTGATTTTTTTTGGAATTCCGAGTTTGCGTGTTTCGTATGTTTTATATGTTTTATGGAATTGAAGTGTTTCCCGTCCCTCTTTCCATTTCTTGATTGGAGTCGTCTTCTTCACCTGTCATTCATGTAAGTAAAGAATTCATTTGTGTTTGTGGGTTTTATGAGTTTTGTGGGTTTAAAGTGTTGTTGATTTTCTGAGTTTAGGATTTTCTATGTTTTAAATCTGAATTTTTGAATTTTCTATAAATTTTTAAATTACAAAGTACAATATATAAATAAAAAATTACATAACACAAAAAATAAAGTACAAGATATGTGATGTGTTTTGTGTTTAAAATTGAGTTTTTGTGAGTTTATGTGTTTTCCAAATTAATGTGTTATGTTTTTTTTGTGTTTGCTTAGTTTTTATGAACCAATCTATGCGGATGCCACATGTCCCATGACACTTAGTAAATTTTTGGGTGGTCTCGTTCGAAAACGACGTAGTTTTGAGTCGTTTTCACTAAAACATCACTTTCTTTCTCAAATAAATAGTAAAACATAAATAAATAATCCAAAAAATTAGAAAAAATCAGAAAAATTAATAATATATATTTTCTTGATTTATAAAAATTCAATTAAATAAATTTATATTTTACATTAATTTTCATTTAATTTTAACTATGTTCATTAGATGATATTCATCATATGAGTCGATGTGTTCATGAGATGAGTTGCTATGTTCATTAGATTTGATAATATGTTCATGAGATGAACAATCTATTTTTAATGAATATAAAAATATAAAATTTTGAATTAATTATTTTTATTTGGATTTTCTTTTAAAATAATTTTTCAGATTTTTTAATGGATTTTTTATATTTTATTGTTTAATTAAGGAGGGTGAAATTTTTTAATGAAAATGACGTAAAATGACGTCGATTTCGAGCGAGAGCTCTTGGTGCACCCATGACTGATTGACGACACTTTTCACATGTCACATTTTCTCCTCTCTCCTTAAGCAAACCCATTACTTTTTATTTTCAATTTTTAAAATCACTATATGTAATTATTTTGATATTATTTTTAAAATTAAATTTCATAATCATTTATACAAAATACAAGCTTTAATTCAATATTCATTTTTTGTATATTTTTTCAAAAAGAAGATACAAAAATACAAATTATAATGTACAAAGAAACATAGTACAAAGTTCGAAATTGAGTTTTGTGTATTTTGTAAGTTTATATATTTTTAGATTAATGTGTTAAATTTATGTGTTTGTTTATTTTGGATGAATCAGTATATGCTCCCATTAAGTTTTATTTTCAATTCATAAAACCAAGTAACTATTTTGATATTATTTTTAAATCGAATTTCATAAACATTTATAATAAATACAAGCTTTAATTCGAGATTCATTTTGGATTTTTTTTTAAAATACAAAAGCACAAAGTACAGTGTGCAAAAGAAACAAAGTATAAAGTTCAAAATTGGATTTTGTGTGTTTTTTTGTTTTCCAGATTAACGTGATGTGTTTTGTGTGTTTTTTCAATTTTCACGAACCAATCTATGGTTGTCATAAAACACAAAACAAAAAATGCAGAACACTAAACATAAACAAGAAATAAAAAAGAAATGCACAACGGACAAGACACAAAGCACAAGATGTAGATCATAACTTTTTCGCGCATACACAACCCACAATATTAACATACAACATTAAATGGAGATTATTACTTTTTCGCATAGACATCAACGTACTTTTTGATGAGAGAAATGTAACATCAACGTATTTTTTTCACACATCATTAAATGCAAATGAGTACAAAACACAACATTGCCCTTTTTACCCGTGTGCTTGCCACGTCCCCTTTTCCATTCTTAATGTTAATGGATTGCCACTTGTCCACTCATCACTGCCGTCAATTTTCTTCTTCCAACGCCCATCTGGTAATTCTTATTTTTTATACTAATTAGGATTTTCCATTGAGCCCCCTATATCATATTTATATACAACCAAGGTTTGCATAATCAGTTTTTCCTTTAAAAAAAATCCATGGCAATATGCTATTGGCATGTGAATCTATCAATATCAATCCTCCTTCAATTATCAATTATCGTCAGGGACTGAAAAACTGCAGCATCTTTTTTCAAGTTAGGATTGCTCCACATACACATAAATCTGCAGAAAAGCCAAGTGCTGTGCTGCCTAGTTGATGAGAGTAGCCAGTGTTGTGTCATTCTCCTTGTTAACTTGCATAATGACTCAACTAATTTGGTTATTAATTGATTTTTTTTCAAAATATACATTATTTTCCTTCTTTTTTTAATTTATGCACACATTTTATGGTTTAATTACTTTTATAGTTTTCTAGTTGAACTTTTTAAAAAAACTGAACCACGATTTTATCGTATTATCAAATAAGGGTTTGGAATTACTTTTATAAAATTGCAGTATAAACCGATTTGTATGATCTGTAAGTGTTAAATTTCGGAATTGTAATTTACAAATTTCCTATAGAAAGCGTAATATAGACCTGCACTTTAAAAAAATGTTTAAAATATATTTTTTTTAAAAAAATTCATTCTAAACATATTTTTAATTGAAAAAAATTACTCTGTTGATGCACAACTATATAGTTACAAACCTGCCTAACTAGTCATGTTATCCTACTATTTCACCTTTTTTTTAGCATGTTTTCTTGTATATATAATTGGCACTCTATACCCTGTAGCTTTTTATTGAATACTTTCATATGGCACTGGATATGCAATGACTCAAACAATAATAGGACAAAATTTAAAGGAGTTTCTGAATTATCTTTATTTTTTAATTACGATTTGAATCATAAGAAGTGGAGTTTTTGAATTATCACTATTTTTAATTATGATTTGAATCATATGAATTGATTGATACGGGTACACATTTTTATATATATTTTTAAAATAAAATTTACATTTACACTTGTAAACTAAAATCATTATAAGAGTTAGACCTGTAAGCTAAAACTAGATTATTTTTTCATTGAAACAATTATGTCGTTTTGTTCACATAAAAAATATGTCGTCTTTTCATATTCAATAATATATCTAATTCATAACAAATTTAATAAAATCAAATGTATTTAGTAAATCAGATGAATTGGTCTGAAACAACATCTTGAATTAATACATGAGAAAGCGGTGATAGTTTAAAACTTTAAGCTGTGTTTAGTATAGGGAAAAATTGAGGGAAGATAAAAAGAAATCTGTTGTTTGATTTAGAAAAAATTAAGAGAGAGAAAATCATATCGGATGAAAATTTTAATAAAAAGAAAAAGCGTTTGAACATTTTGCATAAATTTTTTTACATCTAACAAAGAATAGAAATAAAAAAAAATCAGTATACATCTCATTTTCTTTTCATCAAACTAGGCTGAGGCTGATCATTACTGGTGGAGTATTTATCCATCATGAGTCTGCGTGAGAGGTGATGTATGAGTGGTAGCTATAGAGAGAGCTAGATAAGAACATTAATAATGGAGTTGCCCAGAATATCTATTCATGGAAAATGCAAGCAGCATCTATGCTTTGCAAATTGCTAATGCATGAGCATCATCCGAATCTCGGCATAGAGGACCACAACATTTTCACGTAGCGAAAAAATGGCAATAGAAGCCAAATCCTAAACTATGATGAATTGTTACAGAAAAGCAGGCATGCATTGTCTCAGTAGGGACATCAAACTACAAAGGTGAAAAACCTAGCCAGCCTAGGCCTAGCCTTCTCATGTGTGTGTGTATATATACTACGGACGGAGCCAGGCTGCTAGCTTTCAACTCGATCGGGACATTTGCATGGTTGGATGATTGGACCTATATATACCCTGTATAGTTTATATATATAGGGAAAATAATTTAAAATGAAGTGACACCATTTTTCAGTTTAAATCGTTGAAAAAAATGCGAAATAATAAAATTTACAATTACCCTTTACAACTAATATTATGATAAAAAATAGATACGTGCATTAAAATTATGTCCTTTAGTCGGCCGAGAACCAAGTTATAATTGCGATTTTTAAATTAGTTATAATTCCTGGACGCACTGAACTGATTGCCACGGATGTTAATTCTTAATAAAATGTTGTAGAAAAATATAAATCGTTCGTTTGGTGGGGAAAGAGGCCAAGAAATATGATCTCTCTTTAGAGTTTTTTTGTCTTGGTTTGTTTGGTCGCTCCCACTGATTCGTTAATATTATAGTTGTGCCATGTGCTCATAGCTTATCCCTCACTTCCTCCATTTTTTTTTGTCTTATGCTCCACTTACTAAATTTACTTCTCCCTACTTCATTTAACAGGTCCCATTCAGCCACTATTTCGTAATAAGTGTATAAAACTTTTAAGTAAAGTAAGAATATCATTTATTTTGTTTAATAAAATTTAAAAATATATCGTTTTATCCTCTCAATCAATTGCTTGTCTGTTTGAGATAATTAAACATCCAGCTCCCATCAATTAATCCATCTTAATTAGTATAATAAACATCTAAAATAGCTTTAGCTCGCCAATCTTTTCTATTGCCACTCTGATTGGCTATAAGGTTATGTTTGGTTTAAAAAAAATTTGAAGGAAAGAAAAATTTGAGAGAAAATGAGAAGAAATTCTTTATTTGTTTTGGAAAATTTGAAAATGGAAAACTAAATGAAAATTTAGATAAAAAAATAACAAATGTTTTAGAGATTATAATCAATTGTTTTAGAAGCTTGTGGGTGATTTCTTACGATTTCCACATTGTATAAATTTTTTTTTGACGATGGGTGTGTAAGTAATAAAATGCATTTAAAAAATAGTTTAGTAAAAAAGTAGTTACTAGCAAGAAGATGGAATTGTATGAGATTAACTGCATCAAATTTGAACTGAATCGAACTTAACAAATTATTATTATATAAACTTATCGGTTTAAAATAATTAGAAAAAGTTATAATGGTCCAGTTTGATTATTATTATTATTATTTATATAAATATCCCGATCTCTCTTCAAGGCTCCCGCATTGCCACTGCGCTTAAGAAAAACACATCATATGCTCTGCTCTTGAATCTCAAACACAGCCAGCTTAGGTTAGGTAGCAACTAGCTGGCAAACGCCGCCGCCAACGCCAACGCGTCATCTTCAAGATGCCCAGCACCATCAACTCATGCTTCCCCAAGATCAAACGCCCGCAGTCCCAAGCAGATCCCCCATTTCCAGTCATCGTCAGCAACTTCAACTCCCTCTACTCCTCCCACTCCCAGACAGTAATCAATTCACATCCGCCCTTATCGCCGGAGTTTCAGTACGGAGCCGCCGCATCCACGCCAGACCTCTCCGCAGTCTACGCCTCCAGACGCTTCTTCATATCCTCCCCAGGCAGGTCCAACTCCATCATTGACTCCTCCGCTTCATCGTCTTCGTTCGGGTCCGACACCTCCTCGGTGATGAAGAACTCGGTGGCTGTTCCCACCTACTCCCCCGATCCCTACGCGGACTTCAGGCGGTCAATGGAGGAGATGGTGGAGGCGCGCGAGAATGGAAGCGGGCAGGAAAATGACAGCAACAACTGGGAGTACTTGCATGAGCTTCTGCTCTGTTACTTGGCTCTCAATCCAAAAGCTACTCATAAGTTCATCATCGGGGCTTTTGCTGATCTTGTGGTTGATCATATGCCAAAGGCACCTGCCTTGAAGAGCCGCACAGAGGCTGCCGTGGACGTCGAAGGCGGTAGGTTGAAGTAACATGAGCACCGTGCACAAGTGTATTCTTATCATATAGACTTCTATTACTGCTACCTTCGATTGGATCATGAACATCATAATCAGTCTCTTCTTTACCACTTTCATCTACATTTCTCTACTGACTAACAATGCCGACTGTTGAGTCTGAATCTGAGATTAACACAGTCCAGTCAGTCTACAAGGTTGAATCAATTACCATAATATAATAAAACTGAGATAATGGGCATGAGCCAGGATCCGGAATCTTGTCCAGGTCGGATCCGAAAAGCAACTGAGATAAGTTGTAGAGGTAATAAGTAGATGACAGGGACGTGTCACTAATTAGAAGCATGGTCCCGTTTTACGTTGAATGAGACAAACCATTGATATCAAATGAAATATTTCTGCACATGATCTGTTCCATGTACTACTGTCTTAAACAAAAGATGAGCTGTTCTTGAAACTAAACAGCACTTGGAGATGTAACAAATTAGCTAAGTGAAATATTATAATTAACTTGAATGGTTGGATTAAAATAGAAGCATTGTGGATCTCGCCAACGACAAGTATCCTAGTCTTTGAACTGAAGAAAAACAACAACATCTGTGGTTGTGAGGAAGATGCTAAAACATGGAGATTACTAAACAGGACAAAACACGTTGCCAGCAATATAAAGGACTGGAGGCATTGGAAGTGTAGGCGGTACAATTATCTCTTCTTGGAGACACCAACGGTTTTACCCCTGCGGCCAGTGGTCTTGGTATGCTGTCCACGGACACGAAGACCCCAATAGTGACGCAGCCCCCGGTGGTTTCTAAAGCATAAAAAATTAGAATAAGACATCTACAGTCGGAGCACCACGTTTGTTTGTGAGAAGCAAAAACCAACACAAAAGCAAACAGTCAAAGAGTGTGGAAAATGACGATGAAAACTAACTAGTGACACGGTTCCTTGACTTGACTATGAATTCCAAGGCTAAAAATATTTAAATAAAAGTTAGCAAAGAGTGATGCTAACCTGATCTTCTTGAGGCGCTCAAGATCATCCCTTAGCTTCATGTCAAGAGCATTGGAAACAACTTGAGAGTATCTTCCATCCTTGTAATCCTTCTTTCTGTTGAGGAACCAATCTGGGATGTTGAACTGACGAGGATTGGCAACAATCACCATAAGGTTCTCAAGCTCAGCTGCCGTTAATTCACCAGCCCTACAAAAGGAAGCCTGAGTCAGCTGGGTAATTATCTAAGCTCAAGAAATATATTTTCATAATAAACAAAATACAATAAGAAAACTATATTGATCAGACAGGCTAGTGTGCAACAGCTTAAGCCCACATCATATATCATAACCAAGCCGGATGCAAATACAAGATGATACAATGGTTCAATCATTTCAGTAGGAAGCAAGCCTAACTAAGCCTAAGTAAAGTATGACAGATGACTCAAAATATAATTGATGTGCATCTAAAAAATATTTTATAAATTTCCAAAAAAATGATTGTGCATGCAGCATTCAAAACTTTGAAGAGTAGCATTTAATGAATTTGAAGGGTAAATGAACGAGAGAACAAAAGCAGCACGTAGTCTATAGGCAGGTAATTAGGCAAAGCCACTACAACAACAAATAAAAGGTGTGAAGAGTAACCTCTTGTTCATGTCGACATCGGCCTTCTTGCAGACGATGTTAGCAAAACGGCGACCGATACCCTTGATAGAGGTGAGTGCGAACATGATCTTCTGCTTGCCGTCGACATTGGTATTCAACACACGAAGAATGTGCTGGAAATCCTCTCCTGCCACCAGCGACTGAAAAAAATACATATGTTAAAATCAACAACACAACACAAACAAAGCTACAATGAATCGAAGGCTGACGACACTCACCATGGCTGCACTGCGCTGCTCCGCGACTCACTGATGACGCCTCTCCGAGAGAATCAAATGCTAACAGAATCTGCAAACCCTAATTTCTAATGCATATCGGGGGTGTTGGGTTTGGGCTTTCACAGCCCATATCAATTACAGAATTTAATTTTGTTTAGCATGTTAAAATATTTAACATATTACTCCCTCCGTCCTCTATTACATGTCGTTTAAGGTTAATTTGAGTAGATTAAGGTGAAGTCAATGCTAACGGTTGAACAAATTTAATGAATAAGTGGTTGATGTTTTTATAAAAAAATTCGTGCAAAAAGTAAAATTGGTAGATGATTATTGGTGGGGAATGTATTTTTTATTGAATATGATAATGAAGTGATTAATGTTTGACATTTTAAAGTAGTTGTTGACATTAAATACGCATTGGAAATTGTTAAGTGACAAGTAAAAGTGGACAAAAAAATTCGGTTAAGTGACATGTAAAAGAGGACAGAGGGAGTAGTTAATTAAAAAAAACAAAACAGCGTCGTTTTGATTATGAAAAATTTAAGATTGTTTTACTATTATATTAATTATTTTTGTGGTTAAAGTTAATTATATATCAACCAAATGAAAATCTGAAAGATTTTGCTCCCAAATAATTTGCAGCTATAATTAAATGATGTGGTTTTAATTTTAATTAATTATTCACCATATGTCATCAATATTTGAATTACTAAGTTTTAAGAGTGAAAACTATTTTGATTTAGATAAATATCATGACTGTTTTGAATAAATATCACATAATTTTTAAGATGATTGTAATTACACTGTAAATTTTAAATCATACACCATGTTACGTTAAAATTTAAAAAATATTATTAATACGATTATTGAACACATGAAAAATAGGAATTTATTATAAAAAATAAAAATATAAAATTTTACTGGGTGTTTTATAAAAATTTTATTCCATTGAAAATCAATTTGCAATTATACGCAAAGAGTTTTAGACTAAATTACAAAATTATTAAATACAGAAATTTGTAAAAAAACAAACAACGAAATTAGCTCCCACTCTTTATCGATAAAGCATCCCCTTTATTTACGCATTTTCATTTTGCCCAAATTGGAAGCCCTAGCCATGGATCTGGTGAAGGAAGAGATCTTGAAGAAGCGCCAGAGGCTCTCCGAAGAAGTCGGGGGTAAAAAATTCTTTAAGCGTTCCGAGATCGAGCAGAAGCGCCTTCAGGAGAAGCGCGAGCAGGAGAGGTGCGAGCTCGAGGCCAAAAATGCCCGTCGTCAAGCATCTGCTCCCGCCTCTGGCGCCGACGCGTCTTCGGCTTCCACCTCTGCCGACGTATATTCGAAATCATTATCCGACAAGTCGAATCCGGCCGCTGCGGCACAGGAGACGCCTGAAGAAATCAAGATCGACGCGTTGAATTTGCCCAAACAGGAGGTGGTGAGAAGGCTGCGGTTTTTGAAGCAGCCAGTGACTCTTTTTGGTGAGGACGATGATGCGAGGTTGGACAGGCTCAAGTATGTATTGAAGACTGGACTTTTCGAGGTGGATAGTGATATGACTGAAGGCCAGACTAATGATTTTCTGCGTGACATTGTGGAGCTGAGGAAGAGGCAGAAGAAGGGGATTTTGGGAGATAGGAAGAAGAAGAAGAGGGATGAGAATGGAGAGGATAGAGATGGAGGTGATGGGGGAGGTGATGATGAGGATCTGAGTGGTGATGGTGCTTCCTCTGGGGTTGACAATGACAAGGATTTGAAGCGTATGAAGGCTAACTTTGATGATTTGTGTGATGAGGATAAGATTCTGGTGTTCTTCAAGAGGTTGTTGAATGAGTGGAAACAAGAGTTGGATGAGATGCCTGATTCTGAGAGGCGGACCGCCAAAGGAAAGGCCATGGTCGCTAAATTTAAGCAGTGTGCTCGCTATTTGGTCCCTCTCCTCAAGTTCTGTAGGAAGAAGGTGAGTGAGGTTGATTGATTGTTGAGCCTCTCGAGTTGTTAGGGTGTACTTTAGTGGGTTTGTTAATATTGCACTTGATATATAAGTTTGGTGATTGATTCATAAGAATTAGCTTGTTGATTGGTAATCTTGCTGGTGTTTAGTTTTGTTGATGATCAACTTAGTGTGTTTCATGGTTCAGATGCATCTTTTAATTTATCCCAATTAAAAATGTTGATTTCTATTCTGGGCTGATAACTAGGATTGGGATTTGTTGCCGCAGTCCATACTTATTTGATGTGCCTGAAATATGCCGCCTGCCATGGTATCAAATTGTATTTTGTTTGTTGAAGTTGGTCATCTTTTGTTTTGTATAACAACAAAGAGCACAATTCCAGTAGTCTGTGACTTTCCACCCTTATTGATTGTGGCTAAAATATACATTTGCCTGAAGCATTTCTCTAAGGTGCAATATAATCCGAATAGTGGAATTTGTTCATGCTATCTATCTTTTGATTTCTTATTTAGATGGAACTATGACATGCCATATGATTGGCTATTGTTAATTTCAATTCTATGATCATTTTGGCTGACTTAGAACCATACTTTCATGGTAATTTTGTGTTATTCATGTGATTTGGAACCTGGATTCTGTTTCTTGTTTTTTCTCTAGTTCATTTGCATGATTATAATGGTGGACCGCATATCTTTTTTTTTAATCATTAATAGAGGGGAGTGTTAGAATTTGTTTGATGAATGCTCTACTGAAGTAATTATTATTTTTTTCCCCCTCAAGGTTCTTCAAGATGATATCCGTAGAGCACTGATTGTGGTTGTAAATTGTTGCAAGCAAAGAGACTACCTAGCTGCAACAGATCAGTACATCAAACTCGCCATTGGAAATGCTCCCTGGCCTATCGGTGTCACTATGGTTGGTATCCATGAGCGTTCTGCCCGTGAGAAGATTTACACCAACAGTGTGGCTCACATCATGAATGACGAGACAACTCGCAAGTACCTGCAATCTATCAAGAGGCTGATGACATTCTGCCAGCGACGATACCCAACTATGCCATCCAAAGCTGTTGAGTTCAACAGCCTCGCCAATGGCAGTGATTTACAGTCACTTCTTGCACAAGAGCATGGCGTTACATCTACTCAATATACAGATGAAATGCTACGCCTAATGCCAGCCCCAAAAGATGGCTAGTCTAATTATTTTTCTTCTCGTACAAAATATTAAGTTCTATAGTGAAAGCTTCTATGTTTCACCAAGTTATTTGGATATCAAACACCAAGTATTACTCTTTCTTCAAGAGTCAATGTAACTAGTGGTTCTTATCATAATAGATTGATTTCCAATAATTATTTACAGCTGTTGTACTTAAGTTTTTGAACAACTTATGTGCATTGTGTCGCTGCGATTGGGATTTCATCATCTTTTGGGTGTCGAGTAGAGATGCAAAAGATGTCACCCATTGACCACTTTCCTTTTCTTCAGATTAACACTTATCTTCTCGCTGATTCTAACATTATTAGTAGAGACGAGACTGATTGCTTTAGTTTTTCACATTGAAGGGATCTTCCTTCAGTAATTTACATTACTTCAAAGTATCAACTTGGAAACTCACCCAGTGCAATTTAAACTCGGGTTCAGGACCCGCCCTTGAGTGCTCCCCCAGGCAGCCTCAACACATGTGACGCAAGTTGAACAAACTCACTCAGTGCAAGTTACACATGTGCTAGCGAGTTTTTTGTCCGACATAAACAATAGACTGTTCAGGAAATTGTGAAGGAGACCAGAGAATGCAATTAGCACACACTGCTGCCCCCTTGTATAGATTTAGTCAAAATTCATGGAAGACTTGATGACTTCATGTTGCAGCTAAAAACTTTTTTTTTTAATCTTAAAGAGGATACTCAGCTTAATTGTTCGGTTCTGGTCAGTTTTATTTATATTTAATAGTTCTCTCAGTTCATTTGAGGTTGAATTTGGTTCAAAATGTTATTTATATCTACAATGCAAATTGCTTTAGTTTTTCACAGTGAAGAGATCTTCCTTCAGTAATTCACATTACTTCAAAGTATCAACTTGGAATGAAGCCTTCCTAACAAAGATGATTTTGGAGAATCAACTTGAAAATTTTTAGTACTTCAAGAATCATCAAAATTGTAACAAAACAAAAATTCAAAAGATATTTCGTGGTTCATAAACAAGCCACAACGGACATTGTGACTCAGACGAAGCTAGAATAGGATACAAGTGTAATAGGAACCTTGAAGAAGCAGCACTCAGTGGCATCAAACTTTTTGGTTTACTTGAAACATTTGGCATCCAACAAAGCCTCTCCCTCAAAAGGCTCATGGTCCTCAATCATCTGGCTGACGCGCTCCTTCTGCTCCTCGTCATTGATGTCAACTTTTGTCCATTCATAAAGTTCCATGTCGTAGCACTCATCCATAATGAATTTTGGGATGTCCTGACCACGGAAAAGCCACAACCCCTTCACCTTGTACGGTGGCTCTGACCCGATAATAAGCATCTTTCCAAATGCATACTTACGAGCCAAGTCCATCCGCTGCAAGAACCCTCCAACTTTGTTCAGTGTCACAAAAGACACTGTGTTCTCATCATTGTACTTGTAGTCACAAAACCAGAGAGAGTAGCCCTCTGGGTCATACATATCCCAGAAACCTAAACAAAAGAAAATTTTCAGTTAATCGAAGCTGTACATATGATCTTCCAGAAGATGCAAACAAGAAAAAAAGAAAAACAAAAAAACCCCCAGCTAATTCGAAACAAAATTTTATGCTAGTCATGGTAGATGCAGCTATTGGCTTATGTATAACTCTAGCAAGAAAAATCTTTTCCAAAAGGTTCATCCAATGTCAGTGCAGTTCAATTAATTATTTAAGTTCATCATCAATACATCTAACTGCAGGAACCACTGGGCATTGAGGAATGCTGGACAAGCAAATTGTAACTTATATAGACTGATAAAAAATATTCACTAATTGGAGCATATCTTATGACGAACAATTGGAGAAATATGATACCTTTAATGGCAACCTCGCGAAAGTTGGATTTTGTGTTTGAGTACAATCTCTTCCAGTCATCTAACACCATTGGACTCGGAGGGAGGAGATCCAGAGGATTCTTCGGCTTGGGCTTGGGAGCTTCCTCTTCAGCAGCAGGTTCTGGTTCCTTAGTTTTTTCCTCTTTCTTTGGTTCAACCTTGGCTTTGGGCTTTGCAGCCTCTTTTGGTTGTGCAGGCTTCTTTCCAGCCACAGGCGGAACTGATTCAGCCTGCTTGACTTCACCCAATATCTTGCTGAAGATTGGCTGATTAACTAAGGTCCAGAAGTATCGTTCAACATGAGGAAATTCTGAGGTAAAGCTCTTCGTCATGATAAAGGAAAATCCAGTGAACAAGTTACAGGTCGTGATGATATCAGCCAAGGTCACAGAATGACCAACTAAGTATGTGCTAGAAGCCAAATGTGAGTTAAGGGCACCGAGGGCTCTCTTCAATGCTGCAATTGCCGCCTCCTCAGCCTTCAATCCAAACAAGAGAAACATGTTGTGCAAAATTTTAAAAAAAATACATTAATCAAAAAACAAGAGACAAACATTAATCATTGAGATATTTGTACATGATCAAGTACTAACCGGAGGCAGGTGTGATGCAAAACCCCATCGAGGACATAACCAGCGTGATATATTAGTGTCAATTTCCAAGGATGCAAAGTCAATCCACTGCTCGATGTGACCCTGACAATGTTCAAATAATTCAATACACATTGAAGTAGAATGTAATGCTTAAAGCTGTGCCCGTGGAGGACCAATGGCGATCATAAAGATCAGGGAGAAATGAGACTCTATATAATATGAGCTGACTATAGCAAGGCTTCATATACAAACTGTCTTCAGTGTTTAACACTCAACTATCTTAAACAAGAAAAGAATGCGAACACCAACCAATGTAAAACTTAACAGTAAGCACGAAATGATAGCTAAAGTGGTGTTTTTATTTTCTTCAAAGAGAAAAAAGGTTTCTAAAAATTTATGCATCAACCGGTTTAAGTAGATCTGGCAACATGTTGAACAGATAACAAGGGTGACAGCATGTTTCATAAAAAAACATTAACACTAACAAGATATCCCAATATTGGGAATGAATGAGGCATAAAGCCTTACATAGTCAATGGTCGAAGATCCGAAAAGAGGGTTGTCAGCCTTTAACTTAGTAACTGCAATAACACATTTAAGAGACATGTTAGCCTAGTTGAGATACAAGAAGTAAACCAAAAGAAAAATGAAAGAATGAAGGATCTAGCTCTATACCATATCGTGCAATGGCATTACTCTCAAATATAGGACCATCAGGAGTCTCCAACACCGGAACCTAATCATTCAAATATCAATATTATGAGAACCTAAAATAAAGAAATGATAGGGCTCATTTGATGAGGCAGTTGCAGACCTTTCCAATGGGATTCATCTTGAGAAACTCCGGGGTCTTATTAGTAACCCCCATTTCAAAATTCTCCACCAGTTGAACCTTTACACCACTGTACTCAGCGGCAATGAGTGCCTTGTACGCATTTTTGTTGGTCTTACCACTATGCAGGACCTAATGCATAAAAACAGATGTGAAAAATCAAGTCTTGTAACAAGAGCAAACGCAGGCTTTGCAGTAGAGATAGTGGAAACTGAAACATGTAGTGTAGAGACAGAGGCGAGACTTACAAGAGCCATGGCCCAGTGGATGATTGCTGCCGATCTGGTGAATATACAACAAATATATAAAAAAAAAAAGTCAAAATTTGGGAGGGGCAATTGGTTGATCTATGAAGCCAAACGAGAGTGAGGACCATACCAGAGTGAAGCGGAATCGTCTGATGGGATCGGTGCAGCGAGCTAGGGTTCTGATGATACGGTAGTGCAAAAATAAAGAGAGAGAATATGCTATGCTATGCTATGTGCTTCTTCTACTGTCGTGTCGTGTCGTGTCGTGTCGTGTATATTAGTACTGCTTTAAGGCTTTCTCGTTGTTGGGCTTCTACTGCCACTGCCCATTATTGTTTCACCCCAAGCGTGAAAGCACAAGTCACGTGACGCAGTCGTAATTGGTTTGATGACCAAATAAATCATTAATTTTAAAAAATCAAACTAAATTAAAACAGATGTTTCAGTTTTTTTTTTACCAACTTTTATTTACTAATTTATTTGATTAGAAAGGATTTTTATATAAATAATAAATAGAAATATTAATTTATATTATATATTCAATTAAATTTATATATGATTTTGAAATTGTTCTGTTTGATTTAAAAACAAAAATAAAAATCTAATCAAAACATTAAAAATTAATTTTTAAAAAAAATTAAAATTAAAGATTCGATTTATCATTTGTTTTGTTTTATTTACGAGCCATCATCACATCTCTCACATGACATCCTTTAAATCATTGACAGACGGGCCCAATGGTTCAGCCCACGTGCTGTCTGCTGTGTGTATCCATTCCAACTATGAAAATTTCGGAGGTCGGAGAAGACGAGCCAAACAATGGTGTCTCTACGGTTTCCTTTCTCGTTTTCTCAGCCTTCGCCCAAATCCGCATCGCATTTCGCTGCACGATCGCTCACCGCCGCGTGCGTGGCCGTCGCCGCAGCGACTGCAGTGGGAGGGGCGGTCGTGGTTTCGGCCACCGCCAAAGAGTCGATCTTGCAGAACGCCCTAGCGCCCGGACGCAACAACTGCGCCTGGGCCTCGCTGTCTCTTGCCGATAGTGAAGCTCCGGCTTCGCAATCCAAGGCCGGAGCGTCGTTTCCTGCGGTTTTGGGTGACTCGAAGAGGCTGTTGGGAGTTGGGTTAAGGAGGAAGAGTGTGTTTGGGTTGAAGAACATTGATGTTTACGCCTATGGTAACGCTCCCTGTATTTGAAATTTAGCTAATAAACTTATACGTTTCACCTGTGGAGCTGATTTTTTTGCGTCTATGTTTGGGGCTAAATGCTTAAATGTCATGTGATAATCTTGATTTCGGATGGAGAGTGGAAAGTCCTATGTTGCACTGAAACTCCGAGAGGGTGCCGTATCCGTTTCCGGTTCTAAAACGGACAGAAACTCCAGAAAGTTGAAAAAAACTTTTTCTATAACTTTAGCCCTTAAAATTACTAATTTGTATCCCATCTTTCCTCATAAAGACAAATTAATTGTGAATTTCTCAAGTAACAAGTAAAAATAGATCTTTAAGGAATTTACTAACTTCTTTGTGCCGCACCCATTTATTAATAATTCAAAATTTACGTTTTTCGTATCTGTATCCGTACCCATTCATGTACATGTCCCCCTATCGGTGCAACTTAGGTGGAAACTATGAATGAGCAGATATTGTAGAGTTCAATTGTACTATGTGGTTGTTGTTATGTGTTTGAGTTTTCCATTCTATCCAAGAAGCAAATATGAGCGGCTTCAAGTGTCAGTATGAGATGAGCTACATGTCCTTTTGAATGATATTTGTTGCATTGGGCGCTAGGTTTTATGATTCTTTGATAATAGAGGCTTGAAGTTAGATGTTTCAAGATTTACATACTTGTAATAATCTCTTGATGCTGAAGTGTGTCTAGGACTTAGTTAGGATTTTTCAAATGGCTTTGCACCCTTATCAGTGTTGACTTTTCATCATAAGTCTTATTTTTGTTGAGTTCAGGTGTTTACGCTGACGAAAATGATGTAAGGAAAGTTCTGGGTGGTAAATTTGGAAATCAATCCATCTCCAGCTTGCAAGATGGCAAGGACTTGAATGAAGAGATTCTTGAAGGGGATGTACCTGTGACCGTTAGACTTCAAATAGTTTATAGCAGATTGAGCATCGGCTCTGTCCGTAGTGCCTTTAAGGAGTCAGTTGGGAGCAGACTCCAAAAGTTTGGCGGGCCTGGTAACAAAGAATTGCTGGATAGGTAAGAAAGCTCGTAATAGGTTCTTTCATACCTTTAGACTTTTTTTTTAGGCCTAATATTCATCCAGCTGAACGGCAATGTTTGGATGAATGCAGGTTCACGTCCCAGTTCAAAGATGAATACAAAATACCAAAGGGAGCAGTGATAGACTTGTCAAGAGAGAAGGGTTACGTACTGCGAACAACAAGTAAGACTTACGAGGACCTATTTACTCTTCCTTCACTGTGCATGCGCATGCTGTGGAAAGACTAACATCTTCTGTCAATCTGCTTCGACAGCAAGATTAGTTGAAGAAACAACTGTATCGTTTACATCATGCTAAAGCAGCCACCCTTTTATAGATGATTACAGATTTTGAATGCAATTTGTGGTTGTTGCAGTTGATGGGACTGAAGTGGGAAGCATCCAAAGCAAACTGTTATGTAAGTCTATATTGGACTTGTACATCGGAGAGGATCCCTTCGACCAGCAAGCCAAAGAGGAAATTCAACTCAAGCTGGTAAACATTTTGCACAAAAGAGGTGGAGGTCAAGTGAGTGTGGTGCTAAAGTAAAAACACAAGTGCCACTGAAGTGAAGAGCACCATGTTAACTTGTATGCATGGGATGAAAGCCAGAGTGAAATATAGACTACTGCTCGGTATTGGGAATTCAAATGTCCAATAATGTTATAACTTTTAGATGTGTGTGTATTGAGTTATAGACTTACAGAAGCTTAAGTTCAATTGAAAAGTTACTGAGCGACAACACCCCCATTGTAAATGGAAATGCGTATAGGGTGGAGATTGGAATTACAGTCTAAATGGGCTGCTGAAGAATCGATTTCGGCCCAAATTGTTTTCAATGGTTAATGGGCCTGGGGAGGTAAGCTCCGCATAATGAGCCAGCATCCGGAGTCGCATGTTACGGTCTGTCACTGTCAGTAGAAAGAGAAAACATAAGTGAAGTAAATGGTGGCGATTTGGTAAATAAAGAATCATTTTAAATAATATGTGGTACTTGGGGATTCATTGAAAAAAATTTAATTTTTCATGCATGATTAATTTTTTTAAAAAAAATCATGATAAACTAAAATCGTTAAATTATTACTTATGGAAAATAATTATTTTATTAATTACTTATGATGATAAAGTAATTAATATTTAATGTAGTTATTCAAAATTGTTAAATGATACTCCCTTCGTCGTCTAATACATGTCGTTTACGGTTAATTTGAGTAGATTAAGGTGAAGTTAATGATAACGGTTGAACAAATTTAATAGGTAGGTGGTTAACATTTTTTTGAAAAAGTTCGTGCAAAAAGTAAAATTGGTAGATGATTATTGGTGAGGAATGTATTCTTTATTGATTATGATAATGAAGTGATTAATGTTTGACATTTTAAGATAGTTGTTGATATTAAATACGCATTGAAAATTGATAAATAACAAATAAAAATAGATAAAAAAATTCGATTAATGATATGTAAAAGTGGACAGCGAGAGTAACTAATAATGAACAGCGAGAGTAAACAAATAAATATGATTAATGTGATGAGGAGAAGTAGAGAGAGGAAGTAACTCAGTCGTGTCGTGTGTATAAAAATGGGGGGAGTTGGCGCCCGCAGAGTTTCATTTCATCCCACTCGCTCTTGAACTACACACTCTCTCTCTCTCTCTTCTGAACAGCATTCTATTAGATTCCCAATTTACAAATACGTGACGACGCTAGCTTCCTCGTCTTCACGGATTTCTCCTCTTCGAATTCATCCTTCGCTGCTCACACTTCACTCTAATAACCTGCTCGATCTGTTCCTATTCCAAGCTGAGAGGCTGCTACAGACAGTGTCCGTCAAGTGTTGTAGACTGTTTTGTCGGTGGAGGCGGAGAGATGGATCTGACCCAAGTCACTTTGGAGATATTCTCCAAGCTGGAGCACAAATGGCTGTACGACTGCAGCGAGAGCGCCAAGAAGACTCGAGTTTTGAGTATCGACGGCGGTGACACCAACGCCATTGTCTCCGGCGAAGCTCTCGTCTACTTAGAGGATCAGATTCGCCGCAAGACCAACGACCCCGGAGCCATGATTGCCGACTTCTTCGACGTCGTCACCGGGACCGGGATAGGTGCGATTCTCGCGGCCATGATCACCGCTGACGGCGGCTCCGGCCGCCCCCTGTTTTCCGCTGCGGACGCTGTCGGGTTTCTGGCGAGGAGGAGATCGGAGATGTTTAAGATCAGGAACAGTGGAATACTCCGGCGGAGGAAGAGAATTTGCGGGAAGAGCATGGACCGGGTGCTGCAGGAAGCTCTTGTGAGGAAAAGCGATGGCAAGCTGCTGACCCTGCGCGACACTTGCAAGCCGCTGCTGGTCCCTTGTTTCGACCTCAACAGCTCTGCTCCCTTCGTTTTCTCCAGGGCCGACGCCACCGACTCCCCCAACTTCGATTTCGAGCTCTGGAAGGTCTGCCGCGCCACGTCCGCCACTCCCGGTCACTTCAAACCATTTCCTCTCACCTCGGCCGACGGCAAGACTTCGTGCCTGGCCGTGGACGGTGGGCTCGTGATGAACAACCCGACGGCCGCTGCCGTGACTCACGTCTTGCACAACAAGCGTGACTTCCCGAACGTGAGCGGCGTGGAGGACTTGCTGGTCCTTTCCCTCGGCAACGGCCAGCTCTGCAATCCTGAAACCAGAGTGAGCAAGAGCAGCCACTGCGACACCTCCCGCGTGGTCGGCATTGTCCTGGACGGGGTGTCCGAGACAGTGGACCAGATGCTGGGCAACGCCTTCTGCTGGAACCGCTCCGATTACGTCCGGATCCAGGTAAACCTCCAACACCGGGCAATTCAATTTCTCGGTAACAGCAGCAGTAGGCCCATGTTGTGTGTTCATATATATAATGTGAAGCTGAAGTGGAAAATGGGTTTTGCAGGGGAGAATGGGGGAGAGGGGAGTGGAATCGTTGCCATTGGGCGGGAAGAGGTTGCTCGGTGAGACCAACAGGGAGAGAGTTGAGAGCTTCGTGCAGCGACTGGTGGCGTCCGGGAAGACGAGTCTGCCTACGAGTCCCTGTAAACAAGTAACTGCCGTTAGCCCACTCGCTAACGGCCGTTAACTGGTTCAATTTTATTTTCTGGTCGGTTCACTTGGAGTGAAATACTGTAGTGTTTGTAGTTGGTCGGCTTACTTTTTAGTCTTTTACTCTTAGTTTAAAAAAAAAAGTGAAAAATCTAAAAAAGGGTTTTCAACTATCTGTTCACTTCTTAATCAATTGTGATTTGAATAATTAAAATTTTAAAATGAGGTACACAACATTAAAGAGAATTGAGCATGATGCTGAACTTTAGTATCACGGGGCAGATGAGAGGATTGTTATGGAGATAATAAAGGAGATGGTGCGGCCGTGATAAACAAATAGTTTGCATTTTATTTGAAAAAGTAGAATAAATAGTTTGAAGTCCCGTTTTTAAGGTTAATTTTGATTTTTATGATCTGAACTTTTCAATGGAATACATACTGGTTGGGAGTTGGGTGTGGGATTCATTCATTCTATTTGCACGCGTAAGTTTGATGAAAAGAGATTGGAGAAGGTAGGGTCGACCGAGGAGTTGAATGGACATATCGGAGGTAGCTTATAATATGGCAGATGGGAGGGAGGTGCACCTGGGCTGGTCCCCTGTAGAGAACATAAATGCGCCGGTATGCAACACGGACACTGTTCGTTGTCGAATGTGGGTGCAATTGTATTGCAGTGCTACATTATTACATTTGACGATGGTTTTTGCTAGCACTCATCATCTCACCATCAATAATTCCTTCGCTAAAACCCTAATGCTAGTTACCAACGAACGAGATGGAACCAGATGTTTGCCTCTCATGTACGTACTTATATCACTATTGCCCCTTCGTGCGCTTGTCATGAGATCTACAAATAACAGTTGCCGGCTCTATTCCATTTACAAATTTCCAGTCCACTCATTACATTTTATTCATAAATATTCTCTCCCTCCTAATACAGTATTTATTTGATATTCAATTGAATAAAATAAAAATATATTAATATTAGGGATTGAATAAGTAAATTTAATAGGCAGATGGTTACTATATTTTTATTAAATGACGAATACAAGTGTTTTTAATATATTAATATTGGTAAAAGATTATTATTAGATTATATATTTTTAATATATTTTATGCTACAAATTTTAATATGTTTTTAATATATTATTAGACAAATTTAATATATTTTTATTTTCTCCCTCCTAATACAGGAGTATTTATTAGATTATTATTGGTAAAACATTAGTTTTTTATTGAATTTTTATATTTAGATAGTCGTTGATATTAATTATTCATTAAAATTTATTAAATGATAAATAAAAGTACATAAATAAATTCAATGAAATGATAAATAAAAGACGACGGATATAGTAATCTTTTTTAGCATAATAAGCAATGAATCAATCAATCTTCCATTTTTTTTATCTGAATCACTATAAGCAATGAGGTTTGATTAACTGCCAGTGCCAGCATTTAGAGTTTTCAAAAACTGCCTTTATTCATTATTGGGGTTGAATTCGTTGTGAGTGGGGTGTTTAATTAATGATTTTGCAGCAGGCCAAGTGTACGTGAGGATTAAGATTAATGAAATCCAATTGCTTTCCATGATTAATACTTAAGGCTTCTGCCAATATAGTAGTAGAGCTAGCTAGAGCTGCCTGGCTCTGCTATTTGCGTCCTGGTGCAGTTATGTTTTCCCAAGTTTGGTGTTAACTAGTTGTCAGGGTTCTTCATTAGAATAAGACTGATTATGATAGTGGACGATAATGGAGCGACTTTTGACTTTACTACCATTAAATACTACTGCGTTTTGTAGTGTTCTTGGTGACTCTTTTTGGCGTGGCCTTGTTTTTGGAGCTGCGGAACTCGATCGACTCAAACCAGCTTTAATTTTGTGCTTGATCCATTCAAACTGCTGCAAGTCGACCAGTTCATGTCCTACGATACTGTTTGAAATCATTATGTCCGACATAGATTTAATCACATGATTAAAAGTGAATCAAACCTGAAATGAGTACCAGGCCCCCACACTATTTTTATTAAGGAGTTAAAATATAGTTAAATACAATTCAGTGGGGCTGAATGAAAACTTTTACTCCGAATCTTCGAATGAACTTCAGTTTTACTAAAGCTAATTGAAAAAAAAAAAAAAGATACTAACTTCAAATGAAAGTTGAAATAAGAAACCTAAATATTCTTTCTGAGCTACATTAAATTGAAACTAATTCAAACTTAAAAGGCTGATGATAAATTGAGTGGAGTACGAATATATTAATATTAATTTTTGACCAAATTTATTACGTAAGTATTTAATATGATTTTTAAATTTCATGTCAGATATAAAATAGAGAGAAAATGAATTGCTCATGAAATATATTATATTTTTCTTTTATTTGATTAGGGGTTAAATTAAATTTTTCATTCATTTTTCCATTTTCAACTTTCTCTCAATTAAAAAAATGATTGCATCTCATTTCCTCACCGATTTTCTTTCCCTCAAATTTTATTTGAATCAAATTCAGCCCTAATGTTTTACTTTTTAAGCTGTGATGATATATTCATATTATTAAATAAAAAATGAAAATGGAGAAAATAAATATTGATTAAGTAACAAAGTTCATATGTTGTTTTTTGTTTGAATAGTTGAATTATGTCGAATCAATGTCTGAGTTAATCTTTATAGTTACATACTTTGTTTTGCTTACAAAGAGAGCATGTATATTTCTAATTGCTTTGCTTCTGTAGTAATATATGTTTAATAGATTATGTTTTGTTTTAAGAAAGTGTTATGAAGCAAGATTAGATCGAGAGGATGTTGACTTCTTCTTCAAGACTCTAATATCAAAGTTTTAATTTACTTAGAAAGAAAAAAGGTAAAGTGAAAGCATAATTCAAGTTTCGAAAGGACTGCCCGCCATGCCATTACCACTTTAATTTCTGCACAAAAAATTGAAACTGGTTTGAAATTTAATGATGTTGAGTCCAATGAGAGTTTGTACTAAATATTACTATTTTTTTATTGCAAAGTTTGTAGTAATCACCAGACGTGGTTCGTGATCCAGAAGCGAGTAATTAACTCTAAACAGCGAGTTTATCATTCGATTTGTTTACTTTTTGTAGACAAGCAATGAATGAATCATGAACCCTACAGAATAATAAAGCACGCAATTAGTAACCATTAAGCAGTTTCATCCAACAACACTTAATTTTTAGTTATCATCCCGTCAGCAGTTAGTTCATTAAGTAATATATTTTTCTTTTATTTTGATTGGTGTGTATTTTATTGTAAATAGATATTATTTACACAGTAAGAAAATAACTAGCAATTTTAATATCCGGGCATAAATTCTACCGTGAATATATTTATATTTATTATCATTATCATGATATTGTCAAAATATTTGTATAAAAAAATCAAAACGCCGAAAAGAAGTAATGGAATGAAAGCAAACCCTGCTGATAAATGATAATACAATGATGCATTATTATCCATATAGAATATTTCGGAATTATTGAAGAAGAACAATGAGCAAACCTCAATTAATAATTATCACATATTCTCATCCACGACTACAATGATCCGGGTAAATTAACTAAGCCTACCGACACCCTGAAAATCGGTTGACTTTAGTCAATGCACTGATCATGTATTGCAGTTGACATTGTATATGTATGTATGTCGTGCAAGGACACGATGGAGGCCAATTTAAATATAAGTGGAATTGGATCTCAAAAATAATGTCACAGGCAGACAACAAATGGGACCAAATAATGCATCGATCCGGACTTGTCTTGAGATCACGCACACGTGTGACTTTATCTCTTTACCCTGCCCAGCTGTATTTTGGTACACACGTACATATTTCCTCTGTCGTTTATTGCATACAAGAAAAACAAATAACGTGGTAAGTTATGCAAGACACGTCTCCTTTGGTTACTTAGGGCATCCCATTGAAGGTTTGTGGCAAGGTTTGTGTCAGACCACAAACCGCTTCGTTTCAATGGAGAGGTTGGTTTGTGGCCTTCTGACACGAAGCAGCTTCGTCTGCACGAAGCGGTTCGTGAAAAAGAAATCGATTTTTAATCACGTTTGGAAGCACGAAACGTGATTAAAGATCACGTGATCTTTAATCACGTTTCATACTATGAAATGTGATTAAAAATCGATTTTTAATTTTAAAATCTATTTTTAATCACGTTTAATACTTCCAAACGTGATTAAAAATCGATTTTAAAATTAAAAATCGATTTTTAATCACGTGATCTTTAATCACGTTTCGTCGATTACCAAACGTGATTAAAAATTGATTTTTAAATTAAAAATTGATTTTATTGAGTGTTATTTTATTTATTTTAAGCTTGAAATGTACTAAATTGAATGTTACCTTTAAACGTTATTATTTTTATAATTTGATGAAATATTTTATTATTTAAATTTTTTAACATATAAATGTCAAAAAAAGTAATATGAATTAATAATTATAAATAATTAAATATTTAATGAATTTAGAAAAGATTTAATTAATATAATATGAAAAGATAGAAAAAAAGTATAATATGACATGTGGGTCCATGAACAGAGGTTTGAGTGGTTTGTTTCAATGGGAGTTTAGGTTTGTGAAAAGAAAATTTATGACAATGCTGAGTTGGCATGACACAAATCTGACGTGTCATGACACAAACCAACTTTTTGATTTGTTTCAATGGGGATGCCCTTATTACGTCCTTATTGTACTTTTATTTTGTTAATTTCATTTTTTTTACATGCGCAATATTCTCATTAAATGTAGATGGTTAATCCGTATGAAAATACACGCACCCCCGTACACATCATGCCTTTATTGCCACTTTCGATTTATGTTGTTTTGTCGTCTTCTGGCAGGTAAAGTTTGTAAATTTTTGGATATTTTGGGAGTTCCTATTCTCGTATGCGACGTCGTATTAATTCTGATAAAAACGACTTTATTTTACGTTTTACATATTAAACACACTGCACAACTGATGAATATACAAGCAGAACTGATGAATATTCACCAGTTCTGCTTCTATATTCACCAGTTGTATATATAAGCACAACTAATGAATATATAAGCAGAACTGACGTATATTTACCAGTTATGCTTCTAATATTCATCAGTTGTGCTTCTATATTTGTCAGAATTAATGAATATTCACTAGAATTAATAAATATTCACCAGTTGTGTTTCTATATTCACATGATGTGCTTCTATATTCATCAGTTGTGTTTATATATATAACCGGTGAATATTCATCCGTTCTGGTGATTGTAAAAGCACAACTGCTGAATATTTATCAGTTGTGCTTATATATACAACTGATGAATATTCATTAGTTATAGTGAGTATAGAAGCACAACTCGTGAATATTCATTAGTTCTGCTTCTATATTCATCAGTTGTACTTATCTATATAACTAGTAAATATATAAGCATAACCGGTGAATATTCATCAATTTACTTCTATATTCACCAGTTGTGCGGTGTGTTTGATGTGTAAAACGTAAAACGACGTCACAAACAGAAATATGTGCTCTTGGAATGCGAAGGAGTGATTGGGTAAAGCTTGTCCACGGATGCAATGATTCTTTATGTTTGTACCGCATCAGATTTTTATTATTATAAAAATTATTAATTTCATTTTTAAAAAAATTGGTCAGATAAGTTTATAATTAGATCTCTCATTTGCATCATGTCATTTATCATTTATTTAGAATTTAATTAATACATGTCAAGTTTAATTTTGGAAATTTATTTTTAAATCTGTTTATGACTCCAAATCGGTTACTGTTTGGCAATTATATATACTCTTTTGTCTGTTTACTGTTATTATTATTGTGAGACGTGGGAGAGTAATGAGAGAAAAAGCCATACAATACAACTATTGCTTGGCTGTCGTAGAATTAAATCGTTTGTCTGTCGCCATTGATCTTTACTTGTCTACTCCCTATCATTTACTCCTCTCTGTGAAACTCTTTGGTGAAAGATCGATAAAATAACTACTGCACACGTTTACAGCTAGCTGCATCGACCGTACATCTTCAACAATTAATGTCTTTTCCCGTCAAATCAGTAGAGATAAAATAGCAAGTGACATGTGTTATTTAATTATTTGTTTATTTTTTTTATCTTTTCAACGGGTGTGTTGCATTTTTTCATTTCTGTGTGCTGATGGACTGTGTCCACTCAAAAATTTCTTCATTTTGTTACTAGTTAGCTGTTGCTGTAAGCTTACAATTTTTCACTCAATGACAGTTTATTTTGTCACTTTAATTGTAACTTAATAATATTAATGTATATTCAATATTGTCATCATTTTAAAAAATTAAAAATTAATTATAATATTATATAACGAATTCATTCCTGAGTACTAATAATTCAATTCATTAAACATTTTAAACGAAATTTACAATAATATATTTACATTAATAAATAGAGTATGTGCTCACCACAAATTCCCCCATAAAGCAAATCTATGTTTGCACTTGGGCATTTAATCCACATATAAATGCAACAGGCAAACCATATCAGATTATACGTCTCACCAATAACATTTATTTTATTTATTGGAATCTTATCGGTACTAAATACTCCCTCCGTCCTCTATTACATGTCGTTTACAGTTAATTTGAGTAGATTAAGGTGAAGTTAATGTTAGCAGTTGAACAAATTTAATGAATGAGTGGTTAATGTTTTTAAAAAAAATCCGTGCAAAAAGTAAAATTAGTAGGTGATTACTGGTGAAGAATGTATTTTTTATTGAATATGATAATGAAGTGATTAATGTTTGACATTTTAAGGTAGTTATGGACATTAAATACGCATTGAAAATTGTTAAGTGACAAATAAAAGTGGACAAAAAAATTCGGTTAAGTGACATGTAAAAAAGGAGAGAGGGAGTACTCATATGGAGTACCGCATTTCGCGACAAGCTAGATTAAGATGGTAGGGAGGACTAGAGAAGGAGGAGGCAACACATACGCATACAGTACATTCCACCGACCCCTAGCTTATACTTATACTGCTTCATGTGAGCAAGTTGTGTCCACATACCAAAACTTATATTCTCATTTGCTCTGATATTCTTTACTAACACCTAGCTAGTTAGTAGTAGTATATGTATATCTAGCCTAGCTAACTACTGCCACATCTATGTTAATTAAATTGACGGGACAGGGCTTTCAATTCATTCATTATTTCGGGTTAAACATTAAAATATGTCAATGAAATGATTTTGTATTGGGGCATAAATTTGTTTAAGTTGAATTGATGTTTATAAAAAATATATTATTATTTTTATACTGATTAAAAGTTGTTTGGAAAATAGTTTGATCAACCATTGTTACGGCTTTCCATCCACGCTTTTATATACTCTATTGCCTAGCTTTTCAGTATTATTTGCATATTATTTTTTAAGTAAAAATATTTGATGAAATGCTTTATATTAGAATTGTTAAATAGTATCTTATAAATCTATATGTTTAATAAAAAATAATTATAAATTTGATTTACCTCAACATTTACGATTGTTTAATTATATAATTTATTAATTGAATAAGCTCAACATTTATAATGATATTCTTATTATATTAGCTAGGCTATCCTGGTTTATTATATACTATATGAATCACGCATGCCTGGTCGTGGTCGGGCACGGACGTTTAATTTTTTTGTTCGACACTAGCACAGTGAATGCATGGATTACTTGAACCTCCACGTGGATTGGCAGTTGAGCTTATATCGTATTAATTAATGCGCTCCTACGCCTAGTATAAATGTCAAAACACCTACCTACTACAATCCAAAGTGCGGAAGACTTGTGCTTACACTATTATTTACTCCACTCTTTAAGCTAGTCCAGTATTATTTAGTTTTATTAGTGTGCATTAAGCATACACTAATATATTTTATTGTTGAAATTTAATAAGTAATTATATAATATATATTTTTTAAATTTTTGTATAAAATGTAAAATTGGATTGCTACTAATGTGAAAAATGAAATATCAATCGTTTTTAATGAAATACAGCATATTCATAAGCTCTAGTGGGTCCCACACATCCAAGAATGAGAATATTTTAGAGGGAACTGTTGAGTATATTAAGTGGTGTTATCCCATATCGCCCAGTGAAGGCTCTAAATGGATCCTTATATATAGTTGGGCTCCCCCACTCATTGCCAATTGGTTTTGAGTGTGGATCCGACAATTCTACATGGTATCAGAGCGGGTTTTGGCCGCACTCTTAGAACATGCCTGTGACGGTTAACTAAGTTCGCACGAGGTCCCACTTGTCGAGGTTAACAAAGGTCCTCGCAAGTGAGGGGGAGTGTTGAGCATATTAAATGGTATTATCCCACATCGCCCAGTGGATTCTAAATGAATCCTTATATATAGTTGAGCTCCCCCACTCATTGCCAATTGATTTTGAGTGTGGATCCGACAATTCTACGGGAGCTAAGTAGTAATGAATTAGCCTGTGTGTTACACTATATAGAAATGCACGTTGATGAACAGTTGCAGTCTAAGCTAGCTAAACTAGATGATACGCTCACGGTCACATGCGACATGCGTATTCAAACCAATGCTTTAACGGCATAGAGCAGTTAAAACAAAAAAAAACTCTCGAGCTGTTGGGCCAGCAGTTTCTGTTTTGAGCCCAGAAAGGCCCAGTAAAGAGCATATATGTTGTTGATAATTGATATGGTAGGTGCCTGAATTCGTCTTTTGTTTTACCACGGATGCGGTGCGGGTGCGATCCCTCTTCTTATTGACTCATTGAAGTCTTCATGATTCGAAGGTAAGAACTAGTATTTCTGAACCGTTGCCATTTAGAAATGAAGAGAACAAAATTCAGGTTCGTGTTTGGCGCAGCATTGCCGCTTCCTCTAATATCCCTATTTAGTTGGAGTTGAGATTGTTAAACAACAACTCAGGCAAACACCCTCTCAACCGATGTCGGATGGCCTGGAGGAGGCTCAACAGAAGAAGGGCATGGCGAGCTCCAAAGCTCCAAACGGCTGCGTCTTGTAAATTGAATTTCCCGCTTGAGATAAAACATTGTCGTTTTGTAAACTGAAGCAAAGCGCGCCTTATTGAAAACGGCGTCGCTTTGCTCTGGAACATTTCCCTCCTTCCCTTCTTCTTCTTCGGTTCTGCGTCGGGCTGAGCTATAAATATCTCAGCTCCTCCTCCTGTATTCATTATCTGGTGTTCATCAATACAACAGAGAGGAGCTTTATTTACGATTTCGTCATGGTATCAGAGCAAAGGTAATCGATAAATCAAAGCTCTTCTTCTCATACTTTCTGGCTGAATTCTTGAAATTGAGGATGAATTTCAGTCGATTTTCTTGAATAAATCTTGCAAAATCTTGTTGAAGTTCGTAAACTGATCTGTTGCTTCGGTAACCTAAACTTTCTGAGAAGTTTGTTTGATTGATCTTGTTGCAAAATGGTTGATCTGTCCGAAAATGTGCAAACTATGCAAGAAGAGGAATCTGTTGAGGCAGTTCCTAATACTAGGGCTTTGGAAACGAATCTGTTTGGTTCCGAAATCCATAGTTGTCATCCTTTTTTTATAAAACCTTGCGAACATTCTGGAACCAAGATTACCTCAACCACTCTCACCGGCATCAACAATTATTACCAGTGGAAGAGAGGAATTACAGTAGCCTTGTCTACTCGGAATAAACTTGACTTTGTTCTTGGAACTATAGTGTAACATCGTAGCCTAATAATAAATAGTATTAATAATAAAAGCCCAAATTTAGGATAAGCCCAACTCCTACTAGGATTAGGGTTTCGCCTTTTTATATAAATATAAAGAGGGAGAAAAAAAAAAGGAAGTTGTGCCGTCAAATACATAGACAAGAGGGAGTGGCATCAACCATCACTTAGATTGTGAGGTATGTGTCACGATTATTAGATATTATTTTGAATGTTAATTGTTCCATGTGTATATAATTATGAGGTTTATAAAGAAATCGTTAAATTTCTGTCACTTCGAAACAATCACGTACGCAGTCAAAGATGAAAATAACATAAAATAACAGGGAGGTTTAAACGGTGAAGGGTTTAGATTGAAGGGTTCTGTATGATGGTTGGTTTGGTTTGTATTAGTTGGTTTGTTTTGTGTATTTTGCATCAAACGTGTGGTTCTGGGAATGAGGGACATGTGTCCGACCAAGAAAAAAAAAAGGGGCATGTCAGAGAAGCCATAAATCATGCTACGTGGCATGCTTTTGGTTTAGTGTATTTTGTTTATTTATTTATTTAAATGATAGGTGTAAAGGTTATGTATACATAAAAGATAGTAACAACATAAGGATATGCGGTGTAAATTGTGTTTGTCATGACCGATGGAATTAGCTACAAATTATAATCCCGTTCTTTTATATATATAATTTTAGGTCAGGAACCAGAGACAAGTTACCGAACGAATTGATTGTACGATTTCAAGCTTAGTTTGAGGTGAGTAAATAATTCCTACGTATTTCTTTTCGTACAAAATTTAATATGTGATTGATAACGAAACATATTGGATATAATACGTGCAAAATATATACCTACGTGAAAAAGTGAAACTATTACATTGAGCATTCATTCATGTGCATACACGCTGCATCATGTCTGCGACGTTCTGTTTCCGCGATATTATCGCGTTCTGTTTCCGTGATGATATCACGTTCTGTTTCCGTAATAATATCACGTTCTGTTATATGAATGATTTTATGATCCAGATCGGCAATGACGACTCCCTAGCCAAAAGGGCTTTCCGTCGCAGTTCATGTCTGTGCATCACGCATACACACGTGCATTGACATATGTCATTTTGATGTGATACAAGAGATACTTGTTCAAAATAAATCATAATTGACCCCCTACGTACACAACAAAAAAGTACGAACGGTGAGCGAGCCGCACGTTATAAATATGATATGATTTTAAAAATGAAAGAATCCCCCTCGGCTCGCCAAATACGTAGTGAGTTTGTTTACTCATAGAGTGAGTCTTTTGACTCACCCCCAACATTTAAAATTCTATTTTCAGATTAGTAGTCGGTCAATAACGACGGTGTTTGGGGTAGCAACGAGCGAGCTCTTCGATATGGTGCCATCCAGTATTCAGTCGGTTTTCTTTAGTCAGCAGTTATTTATTTCTTTGTTATGTTAGTGATTGTCGCTCTGGTGTACTTGAGTAAGATTTTGGGTTATTTTTTTAATAGATTTAAATTGCGAATGTTCTTTTATTAGTATGTTGAATATTTGACTTTGACTTTTCTTCGCTGAGGCTTGTTTGACTAAAAGTCAAAAGGACAAGTCAAACGCCATCGCGACCCACATTTTTCGGGTCGTGACATATAGAACCTCCAGATATAGGATCTGTGCTATGGTATGATTACAATTGTTGCAAGGAAACAGTTGCAGCATGGATTCACAACTCCTTGTCTGAAGAAATTTCTAAAACAGTCCTGTATATCAGTAAACCAAAGAAACTATGGGAGACTTTGATTACAAGGTTTACTGAAAAGAATGCTACAAGGAAGTTCCAACTCAAGAATGATGCAGTCATGCTATTTCTTATGGGACTACATCCTCAGTATTTGGCTATCAGGAGCAATATTCTCATGATGAAACCATTACCCAATCTGGAAGAGGTGTATGCTCTTGTTATTCATGAAGAAAGTCAAAGAAATTTGTCCGCGCAAATTAGCACAGAAGCTACAGCTCTTTATTCCAAACCTGCTTATATACCTGCTGGAAACTTTAAACTTCCAAAGTCCACTGGAGATATGCAGAAAAGTGGGACTGTTGAATGTGCTTACTGTAAGAAGGTGGGACATACAAAATTTCAATGCTACAAATTGATTGGGTATGCAGAAGGACATAAGTTATATAAGGCTCCAACTCCTCAACAACTGGCTAATAGGAAGAAATTTGCTCAAGTTCATGTCAATGCAGCAGTTGACAATATAGGGAAAATCTCCTCAACTTCAGCATCAGAAACACAAAGCTCCAAAGTGTTTCAATTTACTGATGAACAAATGCAAGATTTATTCAAAATGATGGACACCAAAAACAGTGCAGCTAACTCAGACGTGCTTGTCAATATAGCTATTTCAGGTACCATTCAGTGTTGTTCTGTTGTTGGTTCTGATAGGACTTGGATAATTGATTCGGGTGCTACCCACCATATTACTCCTTTCTTTCATCATCTTCTTGAACCCACAGAAGTTTCATCCAGCATTAAATTGCCAAATGGGAAAACTACTCCCATTACACATACTGGTTCTGTTCAACTCACTCCAAATATTTTCTTAACCAATGTTCTATTTGCTCCCCAGTTCACCTTCAATCTTCTGTCCATATCTTCCCTTCTTCAAAATACCCATAACACTATTCAGTTTACTGCTGATTTCTGTTATTTGCAGGACCATGTGTTGAAGAAGACATGTTTGATTGGTAAACAAGCTCAAGGGTTGTATCAGTCAGTGACTTCAACTCCTTTCTCTGCATCAGCCTCTCTCCCTGTACATACAAAATCCTCCTCCCTGTTATGGCATTTAAGGTTTGGTCACACTCCTCTTCAAGTTCTTCACCATATATCCACACTTCAAATACCAGCCTCTAGTAATAATTCAGTATGTGAAGTTTGTCAAATAGCTAAACAAAGAAGGTTACCATTTCCTGTTAGTCTTACAAAGTCTGAGACATGTTTTGACATAATACATTGTCATATATGGGGACCCTACAAGCATACTACTTACAATGGATATAACTACTTTCTCACTTTGTTGGATGACTATAGTAAATGCACCTGGATATATCTTCTCAGGAACAAATCTGACACTTTTACTACTTTCTCCAGTTTTCATGCTTATGTTAAAACTCAGTTTTCCACAAATGTAAAAGTTCTTAGAACAGATAATGGTACTGAGTTTACCAACCACTCTTTCCAAACTTTTCTGTCTTCACAAGGCATTTTGCATCAAAGTACTTGTGTTGACACCCCTCAACAGAATGGAAAAGCAGAAAGAAAACACCAACATCTGCTGGCAGTAGCTAGAGCTCTTAGATTTCAAGCTCAGTTACCCATTAAGTTTTGGGGAGATTGTGTGTTAACTGCCTCTTACTTAATCAATAGAGTTCCAACCAAATCTTTAAATTTCAAAAGTCCAATAGAAATATTATTTGGCACAACTCCAGCTTACTCTCATCTCAGGACCTTTGGATGTTTGTGTTATGCAACTACTCTAAAGTCTAAAAGGGATAAGTTTAGTGCTAGGGCAGTCAAGTATGTTTTTATAGGATATCCTTTTGGTAAAAAAGGTTACAAGCTTAACAATCTTGAGTCTCATAATGTTTTTATTAGTAGAGATGTGGTATTTGCCGAAACTTTTTTTCCTTTCAAAAATATGTCCACTGATAAGGAACATATGTCTCAAGGGTCCTCACCTCACTGTAGTATTAATAGTCAAAATCCATCTCATTCTTGTGCTAACATGGACTGCTTTCCTTCTACTGATTTGCTACCAATGAACAGTAAAGTTCCTTCTCCCTTTACTGTTCAGACAAATTCAGAAAAACCGAGTTTCTTACCTTCCTCTGCTTCAAAATCTCCAATCAATCCAAATATTCCCTGTACTTCCATTCATCCCACAGAGACCTGTTTACCCTCTCCCACCTTATCCACACCCAGTTCTTCTTCATCCAGGGATATTCAGACTTCTGATTTTCCTGTTTCTCCAGTTTTTCCTTCAAATTCACATACTGATCTTTGTGCCTCTCCTGCATCTTCTTCATCAGATGTTCCTTTACCTCCACAATCTCTTCACAGACCAAAAAGAAAGGTTTCCTTACCTCAGAAGTTCACTGATTATATACTTCCCAAGCAAGTAGGTTTACCCCATATCAATCATGTTTCTTCTCACAAGGTTTTGTATCCTCTGTCCAATTTTGTTTCTTATTCTCATATAACTCCTACATACTATTCTTTTCTCTCTTCTGTGGCCAAAATTGTTGAACCCACTTCCTATACACAAGCTTCAAAAGATCCTCAGTGGGTTGCAGCCATGGAGAAAGAAATTCAAGCTCTAGAGGATACTAATACCTGGGTAATTACTGAACTTCCTGAGAGCAAGCACTCTGTGGGTTGCACGTGGATTTTTAAAGTCAAGTATCTGGCCAATGGGCAGGTGGACTGATTCAAGGCAAGATTAGTGGCCAAAGGATTTACTCAAACCTTTGGTCTAGACTATTTTGAGACCTTTGCCCCTGTAGCTAAAATGTCCACTGTGAGATTATTGATAGCTGTTGCAGCAGTTCGCTCCTGGCCATTGTTCCAAATGGACATCACAAATGCGTTCTTACATGGTGATCTACAAGAAGAAGTCTACATGGCAATTCCACCAGGTTACAAATTTACACATCAAAAGACTTTTGTCAGGCCTGTATGTAAATTGTTAAAGTCCTTATATGGTCTCAAGCAAGCTCCCCGGCAATGGTTTCACAAGTTATCTCAAGCATTGACAGACTTTGGTTTTACCCAATGCCCTGCTGATCATGCTTTATTCACTATCTATGATGGTGGACATCTTGTGATTCTGCTGGTATATGTCGATGACATTCTTCTTACAGGCACCTCCAGTCAGATCATAGCAAGGCCGAAAGCCTTCCTCAACACAAAATTCATGCTTAAAGACTTGGGCACTGCTAAATACTTCTTGGGGCTAGAGATAGCCCGATCTTCTTCTGGTATTTCTTTATGTCAGAGGAAATATGTTCTAGACATTTTAAATGAAACAGGTCTCACTCCCTGCAAACCAGTCACTACCCCCATTGATGCCAGTCACAGCTTTAATACAGACTCCAGTCCTCTTCTGGCCCCTCCAGAGTCTTACAGACGCCTTATTGGGAGGCTTGTTTATCTAACAGTGACGAGGCCGGATATAGCCTTTGCAGTGCATTATCTAAGTCAGTTTCTCTCTCAGCCTTGTGAGCATCATATGCAGGCAGCAACTCGAGTCGTCAGATACCTCAAAAATGCACCTGGCACAGGTCTTTTCTATGGTCACAACTCTCTTCTGACCTTGTCTGCTGCTTGTGATTCAGATTGGGCATCGTGTCCCTTGACACGAAAGTCAGTCACAGGTTACTGTGTGTTTCTTGGTTCTTCTTTGGTCTCTTGGAAGTGTAAGAAACAACCCACCGTCTCCCGATCTTCTGCTGAAACTGAGTATCGTGCCATGGCTAATGTAACCTGTGAGATCCAGTGGCTTTTACATATCTTACATGCCCTTCAAGTTCCAGTTGAAGGTCCAGTTCCAGTGGCCACGGACAACAAATCTGCGTTAGCAATTGCTCAGAATCCCGTCTTTCATGAAAGGACAAAGCACATTGAGATTGATTGCCATCTTGTTCGCAACCAGATTGTTGCTCAGGTCATTCGTCCATATTTTGTTCGGTCCCTAGATCAGCCTGCTGATATCTTCACCAAGCCTCTTGCTCCGGCTCTGTTTCTTCCTCTGTTACTCAAGCTCAACCTGCACAACTTGTTTTTGGCTAAGCTTGCGGGGGGGTCTCAACCGATGTCGGATGGCCTAGAGGAGGCAGAGGAGGCTCAACAGAAGAAGGGCAGGGCGAGCTCCAAAGCTCCAAACGGCTGCGTCTTGTAAATTGAATTTCCCACTTGAGATAAAACGTTGTCGTTTTGTAAACTGAAGCAAAGCGTGCCTTATTGAAAACGGCGTCGCTTTGCTCTGAAACTTTTCCCTCCTTCCCTTCTTCTTCTTCGGTTCTGCGTCGGGCTGAGCTATAAATATCTCAGCTCCTCCTCCTGTATTCATTATCTGGTGTTCATCAATACAAGAGAGAGGAGCTTTATGTACGATTTCGTTACACCCTGTTCGTTCCCACAGCCTCCATATACTCATGTGGTGGACACAACACAACCGTGCCCGTGAGTATGTGAAAAAGTGCTTTCAATGACAAACAAATCTTCCTTAACCTCAAAAAAATCCTAACATACTTTTTACAAACAGGACGCAACCTTGACTCAGTATTCTGATGAAGAATGTAACATGGATGCAGAATGCACTCAAAATAATTTCAATCTAACTCAGGCTGAACTGATTGACAAAACTGACACACACACACCAAAAAAAACACACACACACACCACTATCTCGCTGCTGTAGAGGCAAAAGTTGTGTCATCTTTTTTCGACCAAGTTCCTTTAACCCCACAACCTTGGATGGACCTTTCGATCTTTAGAACCCCCGGAGCTTCTGCGTGTAGCATCAAACAATACTTGGAAAACGTATCTGTAGTGACATGAACTCTGAAATCTAGACCGAACAAGAATGTCATCTCCAGCTTGTTCAACTCTTTAGTGCTTATTCCTCCAACTCTGGCATAATATGCATTATTGAAGAATCTGCAGCAGCATATGCAAACTACTTAGCAACTTTTCAAGCCCTGGCTTATGGAAAGAAAGGTTGAACATATGAGATAAATGAAAGTTGATCAAAATCAAAACCAATTAAACTTGAGTTACAGAATGAGATACAAGACGGTACATACGCATCATCCATGAACTTCGCAGCCACCATGATACCAGTGATTAACAGTCTATGGACATTCAGAGATGTCAAATGCATACTTTGGCGCTTAAGTAATCTGTCTATATAAATACGAGCAATGACAAAGCAAGATGGGCTGCAGGATGAGTATGTAAAGATGCGCTCAAGATATTGTTGGATTCCCAAATCCGGCGCTTTGATTCCATGAAAATCTGAAACAATGTCTTTAATTTGTTTTGATTGTATCAAGGTGTCGTTCTTTTTAACAATCCTGTCAAAAACCAAGGGCAGAATTGACAGTATTTGAGGCTTCCTAGTACTTCTTCTGGATGCTAGTTGAAGCCCCAGAGCTTGATAGAGTTCTGAGTCAGCCATTTCCCTTTCTACAGCCACAGTTACCATGTTTTTGACAGGCTGCTGCAAAACATTAGATTGTATATCTGGGATCGTAAGTGTAGATATGTTGAAAATGAGCTACATTTAATCACAGGTGAAACAGAAATCTACAAGTGTTGTTTGATTCAGATAATTGCTCAAAATACTTGATAGAACATAGTCAACCAAGTTTTAATCAGCTATTAACAACCAGTGTCAACGATAAGATATTTGTATGTAAATCTGCTGATAGAGCAGCCATTGGGAACAAGGGCATGACAGTCAAGTTTAGATAAATCATCATATCTGACACCCAGTAATATGATCAGTGGCCGCAAAATCTGAACCATGGAGCTCATCACATCACATGAAGCCAGTAGAAAAAGCCTAATAATAAAACACATCTCCAGGCAAATCATACTTATTCAGCACACGGAACAAAAACTACATTCAACAGAAGTCAAAAGCCCAGTAACCAAGATCAGATCTTGAGGGCAAATAAGCACCAACCCAATTCCTCATCAGCAACAGCTGCAGCAGAAACGCAAGCCGGAGCACAAGAACTTACCGGCGAGCTGAGCCCCAGCCAAACTGTCAAATCAAGCAGCTCCCGAAGGTGCTGTAATCTGAAGCTTGCGCTGAATCCGAGTCAGAAAATCACTTGGTTGGGTCACATTCCTCTTTCTCATGGAATTTCACGTCTCCAGCTACTTGCTTTTACCGCAAATCTCTCCTCCTTCTCACCACCTGTCGGCGCATTAGTTTGGAAAAGTGAATCTCAAAATAAAGACAGCCACACTAACCTGCGCAATCTTCGCTGACCAATCATGAGCATTTCACTTACTGTCAGCTGTCAGTCAATCAACAACCTACCCTTATCTGTCCCGTGGATTATTATTATTATTATTATTATTATTATTATTATTATTAGTAGTAAATTACAAAAACATATTATGAACTATCATTCATTTTTAAATTAAGTACCCAATTTTTTTATTCTTCAATTTCAAAATCAAACTTTTTAATTCTTTAATTTCAATACTATACACCTAAGAAAATAAAAAAATTTATATAAAAAAATAAATTTTGTGACCGATATGTTTATGCAAAATTTAAAATTCTATCTAAAGAGTCGGACTTACAAACTAATTCTAATATTTCATATTAATTTCTTCTTTCTATTAAGCGTATAGTACTGAAATTGTAGAATTAAAAAGTTCGATACTTAATTTGAAAATTGGTGATAGTTCATGACATGATTTTGTAGTTTACCCTATTATTATTTGTGAATAAGTATACAGACAATTTTTTTTCCCTTCCAATTTGGCATCTCTCGAATATTTTATTTTATATTTTATTTTCCCTCTTTACCTTCCATTTTGACCTATTTTTAAAATCACGATTTCATTGAGAAAAAACTAGCAAAGCGGCGGTTCAGAATTATGAATTTTCACAAAATTCTGCTTTTTCTAAATAAAATCGTGGTTATCACAAATTCGGCGGTTTATTGCAATGATTTTGTATACAAAAATTGAAGCTCTGCACCGTCATTTTAAAAAATAAATATACAAAAAGTGAGGTAGATAAACATAATATTAGAAGAAGACCAATTTGACAACAAATAATCA
>NQLW01000020.1:1670621-1699301 GCA_002312845.1 Kalanchoe fedtschenkoi
TTATGAACAGATCTGAAAATGCAGCTGAACACTTTCAAAGAGAAGGCTATTTCCATAGCTGGTGGATGAGAATATCTTCTTGGGTCTGATGATATCGACATTCTGACTCGCTGAGAGCATACACTAGGCTCACCAATGAGAGTAAAGCTACTTTCTGTCCTTCTTGATGGTATCCTAATACTCCCCCTGTCTTCTTTTACATGTCACTTAATTGATTTTTTTTGTCCACTTTTACTTGTCACTTAACAATTTTCAATGCGTATTTAATGTCTACAACTACCTTAAAGTGTCAAACATTAATCACTTCATTATCATATTCAATAAAAAATACATTCTCCACCAGTCATCATCTATCAATTTTACTTTTTGCACGATTTTTTTTATAAAAACATCAACCGCTCAATCATTAAATTTTCCAACCGCTAGCATTAACTTCACCTTAATCTACTCAAATTAACCTTAAACGACATGTAATAGAGGACGGAGGGAGTAACACTTTTGATCACATCCTCTCTGCTAACAACTTGATCAAATTTACTTGCTTGCTCAACAAAATTTGCACCGTGAGTGGGACAATAACTCAACGACAACACATGGTCCAAACTAGTATCACTCACACTCAGATGTATATAATAAGTTGCATACAGAGAAGCAAGATCAAACCCTGTAAAATTGGTACCTCCAATACTCTGAACTTGATCATCTCTACCATAATTTTTGCATTCCAATATTGAACTGAAGAACACTCCCAAAACCATGTATGTAACATGTAATGTGATTTCAGGTGGTAATGGAGGAGGCTTTGCTGCCCAAATCAACAAGTCTTGGACACTAGGTTTGTATAAAAGGGTTCTGATGTATCCTTAGGCTCCAAGAGCTGACAAAATAAGTATGAAACTTCACTGTCACATTTTCACAAACATTTGGCATGCAATGAATTCTTGGGGTTTTCAAACCGTGAACTAGAGGAGGTGGATGCAACTCAACCTGCTCAGCAATCTTCTCAACAGTGGAGTAATTATACTGCAGAATTAGCGGTACCTTGAACACAGCCATTACCGGAGTTGCAGGTTTAACCACCACTTCACATCTTCATCGGCAGCTTCCTTTTCAGCAGGTATATCATAGTCGTCTTCTTTCGCTTGGCCATGAGGAGTCTCCACAGAGCCTGATTCTCAATCTCTTGGGTTGGCTCGGCTATCAGAGTCTGCAGCCTTGAAAGCTCGGCCGCTGCCTGGTTGAAAGCATGCCTTAAGCTTTTCGGATTTGAATAACTTATTCATCCCGAAATTCCTTTTTTCGTTGCTGCATTCCAAGCAGCATCTGCTTGATTTCTTCTAGCTCGGCTGAAATTTCCACGTTGGTCGTCATCCTGATTTGCAGCTCTCAATGAAAGCATCAATTGATGCTACCAACTTTTTCGGACGGATGATAGTGACTGGAAATGGAGGGTAGAGGGAGAAAATTAGAGGACTGGACGAGAAGAGATTGAGATAGAGCTGAGAAGAAGAAAGAAGACAGGGGAAGAAGCAGTTTAGGGTTCATCACTGCCTGCACTCACATTTGTTGAGTGAGTATGAAAGTACAATATTCAAATGATATGCTTAAGTTTTATTAAGTAATATAAGCTACCCCTAAATTGATAAATTTTCAAATTCATTCTCTAACAGAAGGTGTATGAGGCTGCGGTTTTTGTTGAAAGTGTGGGGGAGAGATAGAGCTGCTTTGATGTTCATGGATAGGGTTGATATTTCCACTGCAGTCAATGCTAGTGGAGTTTTGCTGTCGGATCAAGGTGTGAATTCCCACTTCTGTTTTACATTTGATTTTTGTTGTCTGAAGATAAATTTTTGAACTCAGTTTTTGTGCCCCTCTGATTATACCTCTATGGAGATTGCATTCTTTAGCATTCCAGAGACAGTTAGAATTGGGTTGATGTTTGCATATCTGTGTACTTAAATTTTATTGAGCTCGAGTCTTGCCAAATAGAGGGCTGAGTGGTAAGTTTTAATGATTCACGTGGAGGCCTTCTGCCGATAGTAGTAAGAAATGCTATGATGGATGGTAAAGCTGACACGGTGTTGTTGCCATTGGTAGGTAAAGATTTAACAGATTTGACGAACTTGAGAAGTTCTTGTATAGCTTTCTTGATGGCACCACTAGCACGGGCATTGATAGAATGAAGCGTACGTAAGCTTGAAACCCCTGTGGCAACTGCAGAGCACCTATTTGCTTCCAGCAGTGCTCTTGCCAGAAAAGAATGCAGATATGGCTTCAACTGATGAACTGTTAACAGTGTGAAGAAATATGCAACGAGGTTGGAATATGAGCATACTTGGTGGAAACGGCAGATTTCATCACTGGTTCAAATTAGCGATTTTATATATGTCTGTACTTCGTTTTGATAATGCTTTCCAGAGCCAATAGTATATCTTAACCCATTTACCATAAGTTAACACTTTGGATAACCTACTTTGGGATGTTTTCTTTATAGTTACAGAAAACAATTAAACAATGTAAGGAGTAGTCTCCTCGAATATTTTGCATTCTTTACTTTTTGGCTCATGTATCATTGCTGATTAAAACCACAAATTACCGGGTTGTAAATGTCATATCATCTACGCTGAAGATTTCAACTGTTGACCTTGTTGCCTCCTTTTCATAGGGGATAGTATAATTTCGACGCCAGCTGCCTTGTGTCTTCAAAATGATATAATAGGTCCTGCACTGCACATGCTGATGCCAGGTAATTTGTTTACTTAACACCCCCATTTTGGAGGAAAATGAAGTTTTGTATTTGGTCACCATGATACAAAATGTTGATAACAACACAAAATTTCCCTTTCTCTTTTGGAATAATCATTTTGCCCATCCACTTTCCATTTCATTTTCTCTCCAACTTCCATTCTCCAAATGGAGCTTAAAGAACACCAAGTTTGTACACATTAATTTCCAATGTAATCTTTCTTGGTCATGTAGAGAATACTCATCATGGTTAAATTTGAAATATAGCGGTTAGGGGAAACTCTTCAAAGAGTCTTCTGAAAAGAAATGGCCTGAAATTCTGCATAATGTTGCAGATACTAAATCGTGCGAGTTGTTGAACGTTGTGAGCTAACACAGTATTATTGCAATTGGTGAATTTAGTGCCTCTGCTGCTCGTAAGTTATTTGAGCGAGAAATTCAGGAAGTGATGGGTGATCTAGCCTGTTAAACTTGAGCATGAGATTGATTTTTGATTTTTTTTCATTAACATTTGACTAGCAAGTTTGATGTTCAATTTGTCTGAATGTTAGTTCGTAGGAACTTTCGGCGGAGTGGGATCAGCTGATCTCTGCTTCACTATTAAGTATTAACGTCTGTGCTTGCTACCGCAATGGAAGATCTTCTCGCTCTTGGACTTTGTTCTGCTGCCAGGTAAGTGAAATATCTCCATTTGTTAGAGATTTTTTTTTGGACTTCCAAAAGAATCAGTGCAAGGAAACTAGCCACACCATTCTCTCCCAAAAGAAATTTTATTAGATTAATATTTGATTCCATGGTACTTTTGTAATAATGCCTTTCTTAATTTTATTAGGTGAATTTTTACTTTATTAGAAATAATGTAGAATCTCTAATTTTAGTTGGACTCCTATTTTTGAATGATTTTATAAGCAAATGCAGTAAAAAAAAAATTCATTATAAATTTTTAATTTTCTTCACGCCTCATCAGTGATTGTGCTTCACCGTGTTTACCCTATGACAAATGTTCATCATGTCAAACCGCCATAAATGAGTACAATTTAATTGAAATACAACATCTTTGTCACTTAACACATTTTTCGCATGTGAATTTTCTTCAAGGCAAACTATTGTAAAAAAATAGTGTTTAAATAGAAAAAGGAACTCGGATGCGAGTTGGGAGCACAGGCCCCATGCTTTACTAGAGGAGCACAAAAACTGGCATAACCAATCATATAATAAATAAAATAATAATATTTTTTGGTTAAAAAAAAACTCTGATGCGAGCCCAACATAAAAAGCACATGCCTTTGCCCAATTTGATAAAACAAACCAAGAAGAAAAATTAGTTGGATAGAAGATAGCAGACAACAAAAATTCGTCTGAGAAACCTGAGTTTCTCAGTCCACTAACGCCGTCGTTTCAGTGGGGGCAGCCGCTGCGTTGCCGTGTTCATCTTTCTCTTGTCGTGTTAATGGACTCCGACAAGACGATCCCAATGGCCAACAGAGATCGTGAGCTTCTCATTCCCGTCTCCGACGCCGTCCATCACGTAGACAATGAAGACGGCGCCAAGCCCTCTTCCTCCGCATCCTCCTCGCACCATCCCGGTAGAGAGGTACGTTTCATCTTTCAATCGCTCTCGTTGTTGTCACTTCTGTGTGGTTTAGGGCTGAATTTGTATCGAGCTCCTCCAATTGAGTGGTTTTGTGCTCGATTTGACGATCAATTGAGGAATCAAGTGTTGATTGTGGTCTAGGTGCATTTGCAGCTCCATTTCGAGTGTATTAGGGCGATCAAAGCATGATTTGTGATCAGTGTATGGTTTTCCAGAATGACGACTTACTCTGATTGTACGAGTTTGACCTTGTAAACATATGATCACCTGAATTGTTAGTTTATAAGTTTTAAGTCCCAAAATTGACTAAAATTATTAGTTAGTGCTACTTGGTTATTCAATCGACTTTTACATGAATTCAGAGGTGCGTAGAAGGAAACATACTGAGAATTTTGAAATTTGACAGGTTTGGATTCATGTAATTGGAGTTAGCAGTAAGGAGTTAGGATATTGAAAACGAGTAAGAAGCAAATGTTAGAGTTATTTGCTACCAATCTCTGCGGGCTTTTGGCAAATTTGAGCACTGAAACTTTGTTGAGTTTCTTTTTCTTTTCAATTTCTTGTTGCAACTCTGCAACAATTTCTAAAGTGAAAAATAAGAATCAAAGTTGTTACAATTTGGTATGCTTTCTTGTATGATTACTTTCTTGAGTGTTACAGGGTCTCATGTTTCTTTTTTTTTTCTGCGTTCTTACTGAGGCAAGCTTTTGTTGTGTCATGATGCAGACCTTCTCCAAAGTCATTAGAAGCTGGGCATCAAAAAAGTTTATGACTGGATGGTGTGTCACTCTGTACACCATTTAATTACAGCGGCTTTGAATGAATTGCATACACATTTTTCATTTTTATCTGTTGAGACACACTTGGATGTTGGCACGTGTAATGTTAATGCTGTCTAAGTACCCATACTTCCATTATGTGGGATATTCATTAAATATTAAGGAGTATTTCTATACTTAGTGCAAATAGATTGTTCATTTGTGCATCCCATGTTCAACTGCTGCACTTCCCAGTTCTAGTTATTCAAATGAGAAACATGCTTGTGTTTACAAAGATGATCAGTTCTTGTAATCTTTTTTTCTTGTTAGACATTGAATCCCAAATACTAGCAGCAATAGCCCGCCTGGATCCTTCAAAGATTTATGGGCGGTTTAATGTTGCACAAATCGACTTACATCCTTATAATGACAGTTTATGAACTGACTTTACGCCATGAATTGCATATGGTTTCCTCACTAGCATGTATCTTTTTGTATTGAAAAATAAATATAACACGTAAGCATTTGTTTAATAATTGAGTGGCTTTCTATTTTCTGTGGCTAGTCGTAGTTGAAGATGCACCTTTTCTAGGACAGGAAGGGTGACATTTAGTGTCGTATTTCCCAATGCACGATTCAGTCCTTTTAGCTACTGCCTGTCACTGTTGTTGTACAAATACTTAATTCCAGTAGTATGTTCTTTGTAAAAGACAATGGTTGTGTTTGTGTGCAAAATGAATGTACCTGAATTTTATTGTTGACTGAATCTATTTTATCCGTCCAACATATTTACTCATGCGCCCATACCATCAATCATATTTTTTGTGGGGTTGTGCTATTGTGTTTATTGCTATCAATTTGTTGATGTACCTAAACACAATCATATTTATTATGTAAGTTGCTAATACTCCATGTTTCACATTGTTTACAGTGTCATCTTATTGCCCATCGCAATCACTTTCTATATAACTTGGTGGTTCATTCATTTTGTTGATGGCTTCTTCTCTCCGATATATGCACAACTTGGAATTGATATCTTTGGTGAGCAAACAATTTCAATTTCTAATTATTGATTGTGTTCATATGCATTGGTATTAAATTTTATATAAAATCATATTTTTGTGTGGAAAACTGTAAGTAGATAAGGTATAGAAACTTTTACTTGCTACACTGCTAATATTTCCTTTGTTAGTAGAATTCTAGGAGTACATGTTTGATGTTGCAGTCGCGTTATCTTTGTATTCATATACCCAACTTATTTATGCTCTGTACGTGCCTCATAGGTCTGGGATTCATAACATCTATAACCTTTATCTTCTTGGTTGGGGTTTTTATGTCATCTTGGTTGGGAACATCTGTACTCGGTCTCGGGGAATGGTTCATCAAAAGGATGCCTTTTGTGCGACATATTTACAACGCCTCCAAGCAAATTAGTTCTGCAATATCACCAGGTAAAGACTTTTTCGAAATTTCCGTCAGCTAGTCTGAGAGTGGATATATCTGATGTTTTTTCGTCATTTCAGACCAAAACACACAGGCTTTCAAGGAAGTGGCCATCATAAGGCATCCTCGTATTGGTGAATATGCTTTCGGGTTCATCACTTCAACTGTAGTGTTACAGGTAGATAGATACATGTGTGGGTCCTACGTTTTGTTTTTTTGTAACATCAAGCTGTGTCACTTCTCCTTCTTGGTAGTAATTGAAATTTGATCTTGTTTCAATGGAATGTATGAAGTCATCATGAAAATGGCACAAGAATGCGTGAATAGATATGATGACACTTGGCATGTTTATTTTAGTATGATTATATGATAACAATCTATTTTCCACTCCAGACTTATGCGGGTGATGAAGAGTTGTGCTGTGTCTATGTACCAACAAATCATCTGTATATTGGTGATATCTTTCTTGTCAATTCAAAGGATGTGATCAGACCCAATTTGTCTGTCCGTGAGGGAATAGGTGAGGATCCATTGTGCCTCTTGAACTCTTTGGTGATTTCTATCCCGTTTTTTGTTTGCTTTATTTGCTTGTTAAATTTTTTCACAACCCATTTTTTGATGTGGCGTTACGATCAAAAAGTCATTTATAGCTGATGCCAATTGATTTGATGAGATTTGTGATTGGAAAGAAAAAAACCAAATCATGCATGACATAATCCTGATGGGTTTTTACTTTGAAATTGAAACCCCCAAATTTGAAGGACGCAACATTTTACTTTTCATGTAGTACTTTCTATTAACATGGGTGCTTATTTTTGTTGTTGCAGAAATAGTAGTGTCAGGAGGAATGTCAATGCCTCAAATTCTATCTACATTGGATCAAAGTATAGCACCATTGCATAGGAGTACCTGAGCGTATGCCATGTTAGAGCCCATCATGTACTTACTCTGCTTCTATAATTAGCTTTTATGTCAAATGGAAACCACATAATCTGCTTTATCATTATTCTACCGTTTAGAAGTCGTTGAGTTTTAGCTGGTCATACCCAAGGCATAACGTCCAACTTGCCATGCCATTATGAATTTGTGGTGGTATATTGTTCAATGACCAGTGTGATTACATAATCGTAGATGTAATCAGGTGTAATATAGACCGCCAGTTTTCAGCAGTGTTTGCTTCAAAATTAGGTTGATATAATACTAGTTTCATTTGGACGCGTTCGCATGATTTGAGGGCTCTTCTGTCATTTTGTTTTTGACCGGTGTAATATAAACCGCATGATCCAGTCGGTGTAATATAGACAGCCAGTTTTCAGCATGAAATTTTTTTAGACTCATATCCAAGTTTTACAGGATGATGACACGCTTTGGAGGGCATTTAGCGATTTACGCTCGAAAAATTGTGTCCCATAGAACGAATTTTGAAAGGTTAATCTGGACAGAGAAGATGACAGATTGGGACGAAAATTGATTTGACATAATTAGGTCACATGTAGAATGTGATCGTAAATCGGTTCAAAAACAGAAATTCGTAGGCAAAATTTCATGTAGGTTGGGAAAATGAAAAAAACTAACCTTCCCATGGTGTAATATAAATTTTTAAAGCTTATTGGCCAAATTTCACTAGACACGTTTTGTGTACCGGATTTAGTGATATATGCTCGAGAATCTTGCACCGAATACTGAATTTTGAAAGACTAATTTTTGTCGGGAAGGAGAAATATATTGAGATAAAAATAGTTGTGACATTTATTCACGACATGAAGAAGGTGATTCTAACTCTGTTTCGAAAACAGAACTCCACAAGTGGATAAATAAAAGAAAGCTAAAATCGGCCAATTTTTCATATGGGTAAGTATATAAACAAATTTAGTCATTTGGTCAGAAAATTAAAATAAGAAATAATAAGCACACCATGTAATAAGAATTTTTTTAAGAATCTTGGTTAAGTTTCATACGATTCAGACACATTTTAGGGGCCGTACTTTGTAAACAATGATATATCCATAAAACCGTGCCTAAAAAGCGAACTTTAAAAGGTCAATCTAGACACAAATCGGAGAAACATATTGGAAAAAAAACCCGTCGTGGCAGCTGTATACAGCACGCATAAGGTGATTCTAGTCCGGTTTTGAAAATAAAAGTCCGTAGATAGGACAAATAAAAGAAGGGTAAATTACAAATACATTACCTGTACTTTCACCTGATTTCAAATCAGGTACCGTACTTTGTAGTTTTTCAATTCGAGTATTCTAAGACTAATTTTGAAACTAAAAAAACACTATAATTCACCTTATTGAATGTGGATTCTCATTATCATGCAATAAACTATATGATTTATAGTGTTGGTGTACTAAATCCCATGAATTGTAGTTTTTTTTGTTTCAAAATTAGTCTTAAAGTACCTGAATTAAAACATTACAAAGTACGGTACCTGATTTGAAATCAGGTGAAAGTATAGGTAATGTATTTGTAATTTACCCATAAAAGAAATACAAAATAAGCCCATTTTTCATAGGTATGCACACAAATTTGATCTTTTGGGTCCGGAAAGAAAATCAAAATTAAGAAGTCCACTGTGTAATATGAAATTTTTGAGATTTTTGGCCAAGTTTCATGTGATTCAACCATATTTTAGGGTCCGTTTCAATGATTTATCCATGAAAAACCCTGATCGAAGAGAAACTTTGAAAGACTGATCTGGGCACAACGAAGAAATGGATTGGGAGAAAAACTATTGTGCAACTATAGACGGCATGCAAAAGGTGATTCTAGTCCGGTTTCAAAAACAGAAGTTCGCAGTTGGGACAAATAAAAAAAACAAAAATCAGCTCATATTCATAAGGGGGTATACCCACAAACTTGGTCATTTGAACCAATAAATGAAAATATGAACTAACAAGCCAACAATGCAATATGAGACCGTTTAATATTATTGGCCAAGTTTCATACGATTCAGAACATTTTAGAGGCCCGTTCCAGCTATTTATTTATGAAAAACCGTGCTTGAAGAGTAAACTTTGAAAGACCAATATGGACACGAACGATGAATTGGATTAGGACGAAAACTATCGCGGCAAACTATTTACGACACGTAAAAGGTGATCGTACCTCGGTTTTTGAAAACAAAAGTTTGTAGTTGGGACAAATAAAAGAAAGCAAATATCGTCCCATTTTCCGTTGGGGTATACCCATAAATTTGATCATTTGGGTACAGAAATGAAAATATGAACTAACAAGGCAATAATGTAATATGAAATTTTTTAAGACTTTTGATCAATTTTCATGCAAGTCAGATACGTTTTAGGGGCTGGTTTCAACTATTTATTCATGAATAATCGTGCTTGAAGAGAGAATTTTGAAAGGTCGATCTGGGCACAAAGGGGGACGGATTGAGATAAAAACTATTATGACATCTATAATTGACCGACGAAAATTGATTCTAGCTCAGTTTCAAAAACAAAAATCAGCATTGCGGAGTGCTAATTTGAAACAGACATTTACATCCCAAAACTTTATTTTGCAGCTTTTCAATTACACAATTTCGTCTCGTTGTCAGTGCAAAACATGATTTGATATGACTATACTATTAGATTAAACTATCTGATCATCCGTTAGGTTACTTTACATTTCACGTGCCATGTGTACTGTGCATACACTACCAAGCGCCGGTCCAGTCATTATAACTTTATCATGGTGTGAGCGGAAACCTTTACTACTACTGGGGTATGATTTCGCATATTGCTCTCTTCACTTCAGCTATCTTCATCTTTTTCCCATTAACATTCTCCTTCACCTGCATAAGAACAAAAAAGTATTATATGCGTGAACGCAAATGGCCTATTAATGTATGATATTGGCTCTGTTTGAGCGTAACTTAAAGTAGCTCATTTACCTTAGCTCTCAGTTCGGCCACAAATGACCCATCAGTCACGGAAGACTGAACTGCAGTGACCTCAATCCTCAGCTCCCTTAGTTTCATCATCACATCAAGCAGCAGCCCTTCTCTGTGTGGACATTGCAGCTCCACCAGCGCGTCCGTCTCAATTATAGACACTTGTACTGTATTCGCGTCCATTATAGCCAACGGCTCCACAGCTCGAGGTGGTGGTGGCTCCACTACTTTAACAGGCTTCGGTGTGCCTGTCCCCTCTACAGCTCTCATTTTCTTCTTATCTGATCCAGAGCCTGACCATGTCCGTTCCTGGCTTGTTAAGCCGCTCCGCTGCTCCACCTCCATCTGCTTTGTCTTCACTTCCAGGTCTTGTATTTTCCTCCTCAGCTGTTTCAGGTACTCTATTGTGTCCCCTAAGATTGAGGCCTTGTCCATTTTAGTCACAAATGGAACTAAAGACCTCAATATAACAAATCTCTCATTTAGCTTCTCCCTGCGCCGGCGCTCAGCCAAAACATGGTTAGCACTCATGTCCTCCTGTGGCGTCCCTGCACCTTTTTTAAGTCGTTGAGCGGCCTCTGACATGTCCACTGACTTACTGGGCTCGTTCTCTTCATGATACTTTGCATGCAGATAGGGAATAGTAAACAGAATGTACTTGAGGAGCCACTGAGACCCGGCACCGGCACCACCAATAATGGTGGTTGCCGTGACCTGGTCCCCATGTAGTGTCCACTTGGCGAAGGCCGAATCAGCAGACAAAATTAAGATGCCGGCAGAGGAGTCAGGCAGTGGTGGTTGCCGCTGGTTCTGCAGGATGGATGACACCGTATGGGAGTAATGCGAGTCTTCTTGGGTTAAATCTTCCAGTAGTGGGGTCGTCTCTGCAAAATCATGATTTTTGATTTTTAAAACATATCGATTTTGGTACATGAGCAGTGTGGTTGTACTTAAAAAGCTGGGCAATGACTTTCATTAAGGTCAGAACTGGTTAGTTAAGAGGACCGAATTAATCTGACATGTCATTAATCAGCAAGCCTACATAATAATACATATTACTAGAGGCTTGATTACGTGGTTAAAAATGATATTGGAAAATGAGAATTTAGAGACATCCTGTAGATCCATGTTAACCTAATCTATTGTTATAGTTATTACCTGAAAATGGAGGTGGCTGAATCTGAACGGCGCCGGATCTCATCTGATCTTGCATGAGTGCCCACCTCCTAGCCGATTCGATTTTGTAGGACTCACTTGTGAAATGATCGTCCTTGTTATTTTTAAACCTGCTTGCAGAAAGTAGATTGACGTCTGGTTCTAAATTGTTAGAAGCGTCTTCTGGTGACCCGACTCGAATATCTTGATCAGACATCTCCATGTGCATGAACTCACTAACCTCAGCACCCACTCTGCCACTAACCCTAGCAGTCTCGGCCTCTGAGTCTAGGCCAGGTCCTTCCTCCTCCTCCTCTTCATTCTCATTCTCCTCGTCATTTTGATTGTGCGAGTTAGCATGATTATTGTTGGATGACATGCCCGCATTGTACATGGCAAGGAGAGGCTGAGAGTGGAAGTGGTCGGATGAAGCGGTGGGATTGGAAGTGGAATGGCCGGACAAGGCTGGTTTGGGTGGTGGGGTGTGTTGACTCTGATTGTAGTCGTTGAAGAATGTCTTTACATGTCGAACCAGCCCCAAATCTTCATGAATCTAAGTGAACAAACATTTCAAAAAAAACAATGAGATGAGGATTATTTGTCAAACATGTGCTGCTCTCTTTAATTCATATGGTTCGTATACACCTAAAAAATACATACCAATTCAGTGGATCCAAATTCAACTACGCCATCGACAAGGGGAATGCATAACACAGTCTGAACAAACGAACTACCAATCAGGATATGAATTTGCTGACCAAAACTTGTGAGATCAAGTGCAGTCTAATTAATTAGATGCATTTTTTTTCTCACCTGTACTCGAGCACTCTGATGATCAACGTTGAAAAAATCCAAAATACATATAGTCAAATCAAGAAAATCAGAAATGTCAGTCTTCATAATCTCCATACATGTCTCAACTTAAATCATTTTTCACACATAAAAATTATTGTCAAAGAAGCTAGCGAACAGCAGCTACCTTTGCAAGAATGGCCCTTGAGAATACTTTGCTTTCAACTTCATTTGCTCCCGTGAGCCACACATGTTGCCGTCTCGCATATGCTTTTCCGGGCAATCTGTGGGCGCAAATCAAAATACTGATTAATAAGCTACTTTCCAAGTTTTTTTTTTTTTGCATATCGCCAGCATGCTGTTCACAAATTGAAGTAACAAATTTATTGCTGAGTCATCTCTATATTGATCATGTCATTTTTCACACATTGCATTGCTGCTGCTTTACTGATGAGAATGATTCGACGACCCTAATAAATGAGAATGCTACATTTGTGAATACAAGCAATTAGTGATAGCCAGGCTAGCTTGTTGAGATCAATAAATCAAACACCAACAAGAAACAAGTTCACAATTTTTGACAACAAAGTACCAACCATCAATTCAATACACATGTTGTTGAAGTTTTGCTCTTGTTAACATCAAGCTTCGAGAATCCAAGTAACGCGCCCAGACCCACCTACTTTTTGTCTCATTCTAACTCAACAATACCCATTGGATAATGAGTTGTTTAGTTGATCTTGTTCTCGTTTTTTATCATTTAAAAGTGCCGAGTTGAATAAAAACAACCGAGAGTCAGAGGTTGAAATGGGGAACAAAGAAAGCGAGTAAATACAAATAATCTAGAAGTATGTCATATGCACATGCACTTCGTATGATTCCTCTCGACAAAGTTAAGCTCTCCCACTTTTAATTGGAAAGCCCCCTCCGATCCCTTAAATAAACTAACCACACATTAGGTTTTCCACATTGGAAGCTAGCTTGTTGTCACAACTGTCGCGTATTGCTAATCTCAATTTTATTTACAACAAATCGATCTATAGGGCCCTAGAACGACTCCTTAAAATAGACGATCTTCTAGTTGGAATGTAACTAGTCCAGTATAAGACATTTCTCAACTGTTTTACACAGAAGAAGTCAGACATTTGCCTATTGTTATAATAGAATTTGGTGAACTCTTGCAGATAAGTGTAGTAAAGGAAGAGCGGAATCCAGTGAATAAGGGACGAGAGAAGACTAGCAATAGCAAGTGATCATTAAGAAGCCTAAGAACAACTTATGTTTTAATGAAAAACTGGCTTCTTCAAAAAAAATAAAAAAAATTGAATAATGAGGGGAAAACTTGTAAATAATGAGGCGAAAAGAATTGATTTGTGCAGAGAAACATGTATTCATTTGGTTGAAGATAGATCTCACTCAAAATCAATTAATAATTAGTGAGTGAACTCATTTATATAAGGGTAAATCAATCATCTCACAACTAGTTAACGTTCTATATAAGTGACTAAAAGGTATGTGATTAATTAATTAAACAACGAGGCGAAGGCAACAACAGTGTAATGTGAGCTTACCCAACGCCAAGGGGGAACGAGAAAGAGACACACATGAGATAGAACCATTCTGATTCAGTCAAGTCTTCAGGAGAGAGAGCGGCGCTCGGCCTCCTGGCTGGTGCCTCACTGGCCTGATCTCCCGTCGACAATGAGTCATAGAGCTCCCTAAGTTGTTGGCTTCTTTGCAATGAAGCCTCCTCAGCACTCACTTCCATTGATTGGATTGTCTTCCTGGTCTTTATTGCCCCGTTGTAGTACCCATCTGCCCACACCAAGTTCCTGAGATCGCCAATCACACCCACAACATCAAAACAAATATCATTCACAGTGCACATTTTCTCATTAGTACTAACGACATGCTTTGCTTCGGCAGTGTGTTCAATATTATGTTATGTTATATCATGTCAAGTGTCGTTATCATATATATCTATGACTTACTCAACAGTTGCTATATATCTAGCACCGGTGACCCAACATGAAAATGAACATCAAACTTGATATATGAGTGATTTGAATTATTGTGTGTAGAGAGAGAGAGAGAGAGCGTGTAACTAGCTAATAGAGGATTATAAAAGTGTATAAGCAGCTTACCCATTGTGAGGGGAGAGTTGCCAGAAGAGGGAGTAAGTCCACTGAATGGACTGCACAGAAGACTGTAACAAGCTCTGCAGCCGACCGCCACCACTCCCTGGTGGCACTGCAGTCATTGATGAATCTAGCTTCTATTCACACACACAAATTAAAAACTCTTCAACTCTTCGTTATTGATTTTGCTGCTTCCACGGTACTAGCACAAAAACAAACAAAAAACTCAGTGCTGATGATCAACAATCAGTCATATCACATAGTCAACACACTACGAATCTGCAGATCGAAAATCAAGAGCTGCAGATGAGGAGGAGACAAGTAAATACTGACTGCTGAGGAGGGAAGAGAAGAGGAAGATGATGAGAGTAAGGGTTGGAAAAAGAGAAGGTAGAGATGAGGGGAGTTGGCTAGCTCTAGCTGGCTGGAAGATATAAAAACAAGTGAGACCAGCAGTTGGGAAATCAGAAGAATGACAGTGAGAAAATAAAAAGGTAGGTGATGAATTTGAGGACATATCCATATACCAATACGAGTACCGTCCTTGCGAATTGAATAAGTAGTAAATTAACAACTCTGCTAGCTCCTCCTCATAGAGACGCTGCTACAGTTATTCCTTGTTGAACATTCTACATTGCCCAAATTTAATTTAACTGTCTATCATATATAAATTGAACTCACTCATTCATTGTCAATTGATTTTGAGTATGAATCCGAATAATCTACATGAATATAAAATTCCATGTCGTCCAAGTTTAGCTCAAATATGTGTCTCATATATAGTTGGGCTCACTCGGTCATTATCAATTGATTTTGAGTGCGGATCCAACAAATCTACACTCCTCCTCGACCCAAAAGCATTATATACAAATATTGCTAGCTGATAAATGATTTATGAGCATTAGTAGTATCCGTTGGAGTTACGTTGGGGCGTTGATGATGGATATGTCGATCTTATTATTGATGAAAATAGAGTAAGAGGAGGAGAATATGCATTTTTTTTTTTGAGGGGTTGACTGGTTGTTCTACCTGACAGTTGCTGGCTTGTTCATGTTGTGCATGTATAGTCGGAACATTTGAGTTAAGTACGAACAGTGATTTGACGAATATGCCCTCAATATAATATATATACACAGAAGCTACTCCTTAATTATATGTAGTAATTACGTGTTAGAAAAATTAGTAATTGTAGTATTGTGGTTAATCATCAATAACTTTTTGTTAGTTGTAGAATGTGGTGGAGAATTAATTAGGTGGGAGAGATGACGGGGAAGTAAGACTGGGAGTTAGAGAATGGAGTCGTAATTCATTGGACATCGATCAGACTTAGCCGTCAGCCATATATTCGATGAAGTTCTGCAACACAGATTGATCAAGGAGTTTATCTCAAATGTATGCGTGTGTTTTATTGGTAATGGTTTTGGTAATCATGTCAATTATTGGCACTAACTGATACTTTGTGATGAATAGGCAGTAATTGTGGAAACGTGACAGTCTTTGGAGGGGCAAATCTTGTCATACTGCTAGTTTTTAGTGTAAAGAGGTTATGTATTGGTTTAATGTAAATATGCCTTTTGCGGTCCAAACAAGGATAAGGAAGGCCGCGGACATGAAAACAGTGCCTAGTCGTGTTCTTTAAATAATAAATTAGTTTTAAAAAATTAAAATACGAGATGGTTCTATGGTGTAGTGGTTAGCACTCTGGACTTTGAATCCAGCGACCTGGGTTCGACTCCCGGTAGGACCTAGCTTAAATTTATTTTTCACTTTGATCATTTTTATTTCTATTGTACACACAAAACTCACCTTGCTTTATTTTTATTTTTTACATACAAAACTCATTGACTATTTTTATTTTATTTTACTTACAAAACTCATCTTTTTAATTTTATTCTCTTTCTTTTTGTCTTTGATCTATTTTGGGCTCTCGTGTTTCTAATCCACCATTGGCTCTTGTAAGTACAAAAAACAAAGATTAGTTGTTATTGTCTCGCAACAGTCATGGCATTATATATATATAAATATATATAGTCCACGATTTACAATAACAAAAATGTTTTATATATATATATACACAAAGTTACAAACATCAAAGATAGTAATCAAAAAATGTTCATTAAAGCTTATCTAATGACACGTATGCGTGCCGGGAAAAATAGTTGATCTGCTTCTTACATACATGAATTCAGAGGATTTGCACATTCAATATCTAAACTGTACAATAAAGCTTGCCTGGAGACCGTACATGGATTTTGTGATCACATTACAGATGTTCTTTTGAGGAAGAGAGCATAGAGAAGCTCATTCCACATATCTGGGACGCCTGGCAGGCACCAGTGGCTGCAGTCCTGCCGGTACACGCTTGCTGGCTTTTTCCCTGGTCCACTATAGTACAATGACAAGTGCGCATCTTTCCTCAGCATCGACAAGTATGTTATGTTCAGCAAATTCACTTTCCCCGTCGTCAATTTTTGCGATTTGTTCGAGAATATGTCCACAGCCATTTTGTATTGACTGATTGATAGCAGTGCATTGGAAGATGAATTGAAGCTGGGTTGGGTTTCCAAGTGACAGGCGCCTCCAGATTTCCAATCTCCACCCCTGTCGTCGTGAAAACAAGATACAGTTGTCAAACCCTTGTGTATCTAATCAATAATAACCTGGTCCAAAATATGAATATCTTGCAAAACAAATCAATTAGTGTTGTTGAAATCAGTAATCCGACTTATTTTGAGGCCATCATCCTACACATGATATACACAATAGAAAGATCAGACCAAACATAGCCTACACAATATGCTAACAGCAGGATTTGACAACTCAAAAGAAGACTATATAATTGCATATATACCTGAAATGGACAGGAGCATATGTGCGGAAGAAGACCTGTGTCACATTATGATCTACTTTTGTATCGATCCATTTTAACAGTGTCTCGATTGATCTTTTGTATGCACTTTCCACGCTCATGTTCATCTTCACCTCATTCCCAATCTGGAAGTAGCAACCCCTGAAAATGAAGACATATTCCCAATTACATGAATTAACATTCCTAAAAGATTCATCGACTTTCGCTTCATTTGGAAAAAATAAAAAAATTAATCTACCCTCTCATGGTCTTTTCATAGTTCCACCAATGCCCGGTATTAAAAACTAACAAATCTGCACCTCTCCACTTTTCAGACATCCAGTCAATCTGATCAAGATGCAATGTCGTCCTCACTTTTCCAGGGGCACCTGCTGGAGGGTGTCCTTGTCCTACCAGAAATGTCGATCTATAGTACTCAACTGTAAGATTGTAGTCGAAAAACTTGAAGATCAAAAAGCCCATGTGCTTGTTAATGGGATTTCCATTCACTTCATAGATTGAAGTCTTATTTTCAACAGCAGAGGAGAGCATGCATAGGAAGGACTCCCATTGGTTCCTTCCAATCGAATCTCCAACAAATACTACCCTCCCGTTTCTAAACCTTTCCAACATATCGGATGTGTTAAACCTATTACCATATTAGAGTCATACAACAAAGAAAATTAGATTAATGGCAGAATATGATGATGATGTATATGCATAACAAGATAGTTGATGATTAATCTATTATTGTTTCAAAAAAAAAAAGAATTGACAGACAAGCAAATTCCAACAGCACAGAACAAAACTAATCTAAGGTATCATGGTTGTCTGACAGCTGCAACACAGCAAAAACATGTGCTGCCAAGTACAAAATGCAACTGGGAAATTCACCGGTTGATGTTAGCAACTCAAAGATTATGGTAGCATAGCACACACAAACCTGGGCAAGTTGCAACCTTTTGGCTGCCATCTCCATTTCTGATAATAGTTATCAGGTCTGCCATTCTCGGAGCACCTGAATCCACCATCCATGAACAAGCAATCTTTGGATTGATACAAGGGATAGCTCTCATCCCAAACCCAATCTCCATCAAACAAATCACACCCTTCCTCAAGGTATCCTAAAACCCTATCCTCTGGATTGAAACAAGAATTTCCAAACCAGGGAAGCTTCCCATCAAGATCAAGACTAAAAAACCCTTTACTGACACTTCCAAAATCTAAGAAGGACAGACACAAAATGACAAATACAGATACCAGAAAGAAACTTATAGCGCTTAGTGATGGATCAATTGGGTTCAACTTCTTCACTCTCCACAAAAATCCCAACTGGCTCATCTTCAAATTTCTCTATGTTTCCACCACAATGTACGTAACCCCTCCTAATGTCGCAGCAGATGGTTCTATCTTTTGTAAAAATTTGTGGCTCAACGAGAGTTGCCAGATTTCTCCAATGGAAAGGTTATTGATAGAAGATAAACCAAGAGAGAGAGACAGTTAATGTGGATATAACTGCTTAAAGCTGGTACCTTTGGTACTGGTTTTATATTAAACTGGAAAGCGGAGGTGGGCGACGTGGTAGCACGAAGGTAGTCGGTGGTTTTGTTTGTAGGGGTGTAGGCGGTTGAGAGAGATAGAGAATATGGTGGAAGAGGAGAGTGGCAAGGAAAAATGGTGAAGCTGCGCCGGACAAAACCATATTGAGCGTGCGAGCAGGTGTTGAAAAAAGGTTAAATAAAATGAATATTTTTATTTATTTTTATCACGTCAAATTAAACTAACATTCCTAAACACTAAACTGGCCATTCCCCATCTTCACGAGTACTGTACTATATCTTATTTTTTGGAATATTTGCTTACTTTATTTGAAAGGTTCATTTTGTCTTTTTTAGAAGATTTACTAATTACTTTTTTGATCGCTTCATATCGGCGAATGCCTACAGAATGTCATGGTTTTACTTTGTAGTCAGATTTCATTCGTTATAATGTTCATTTTTTAAGTGGAAATTTCTTTTCTCTTGCCAAAATTTTGTGCTGTGTAAGTCAACATTCATTTACACTGTATGAAAGCCATTTAGTACTCATCAAACAAATTATTAATTTATTATATATAATCTAAATATTATATAACACAATGCACATTTGATACAACTAGAATTTGAATTTAAGATATATAATTGTTAGACAATATTTCAAGCATCAGAACAACACACGGTTGGTGAATAATTATATCATTGCATCAACAAATTTAAAATTCAAGAATGTGTTGCAATAAAAAAGAAGAATATGTAAGAATGTATTCTTCAAATTGATGTATGCATCGCTAAGTTACTTATTTCATTCATGGGTTAAATACTCATATTATCGAATCTGATAAAACAAAAACTAGAAGCCTCGCCACAACCGTACTTTCCAATGTGTAGAGGGAGAATAATACTTTGAAATCTCGTTTTATTGTGTTTTTAAACTATTATAAATAATAGTAGTACAGAACACTTTTTAATAACGAGTTAGATTCTGATTGATTTTTAAAAAAATGAAAGATAAAATGAATTGTGTGAATTTCACATATTTCTTTTTATTTGATTAATGATATGAAATATCAATGATATTTAAGTAAGATAACATTTTATAATCTTTTCTTTCTAATTTTCATCCATTTGTCCTCCTATTTTCCATATAAGTTAAACACGAAATGTCTCTCGGTTTCTTCTTTCATATTTACTGAACCAAACACAATAGAGTTGACGCCTATCAATCATCAATTTATAATTTAATTAAGAAAAATAAGGTTGACAAATTAATGGCGTTCGTTCATTCTGCGGGGGCCGGGTCATGTGTGAGATCATATCATGCCCAAATATAATAAGAGCCTTCCGCACTCGATCAAATTCTACATACGTATACATCTAACTCAGCCGACAAAACTTGTCATAGAATCAGTATTACATACAGCATTTTAATAAAGTAGTAATATTGATATTGTCATGTCAACTACTACTTTGCTTGTCAAACATTTATTCATTATAAAATCTTCAACAAATGAGACAAATACAGTAGGTGTAATGTAATGTAATGTCATCAGGGAATAGCAGACATGGATCACCACCACAAACAAGCCTAGGAACCAAATAAAAATGAGAAATAATTCGAGTTTTGAATTATCACTATTTATTCAATTACGGTCCGAATTATCGTAATTTTTAGAAAAAATACGATAAAAAAATTATTCTGATATTCTAAAATGAAATTTATCATTAGATTCATAATCTAATATTATCACAAGACTTAGATTCGTGTGCGAAAATTATGTCGTTTGATTATCAAAATAAATAATATTATTTTGTTTTGCGCACATAAATAAAACGATGTCTTTTCATACTCAATCATACGTAATCCTCAATAAATTTAATAAAATCAATTATATTTAAGAAATAAAAAAAATAGTCTTATGCATTATCTAAAATCAATCCTTTTTTTTCATTGCACTTTTTTTTAGAAATCGTGTTAGTTCGGATCACAATTGGACAAATTGTGATAGTTCAAGGCTCTCTTTAGGTAATTTTCATGAGTGTTTTTTTGGGGAGAAAGGAGAGGAAAGGGAGGCATTGAACAAAATATAAAAAAATGATCCCGAATTTTTAAGGGAGGGAATGGGAGCGGGATTTGAGGGTGAATTGAGCCTATTTTCCTTTCCGTCCAAATCGGACGAATTTGGAGAGATTGATGAGGAAAGATGTTTAAATTACTCTTTTGCCCTTCTTTTATTAATATTTTTACACATGATATTTATAACAAATAAGGATTGTTTAGTAAATATATAACTTATTTCTCTCTTCCCCTCCAAATCCATCCTAAACTCAAGAATACACCCTTTTATGTACTCCTTCAATTCTACTCTTTTCATTTAGGTCACTTAACGAAACAACATCCTTTCCGGTGCTCGCAGCAATCCGCTGCACAGCACCGGATCCTAATCCCCAATTACCTCACAAACATATCTCTACCAAAATAAAAGCATCATTTAAATTAGAAAACAATCAATTGAAGCCCCCTTCAGCACTACCACTATCTTCGGACATATGGATGACATGGAAGCTGCAAAGAAGCGGTCGTTGAGGTTTCCATCGCACTAGTTGGAGATAAGAGAGGATGACGGTGGAGACGCCTTTTACATCAAAGGTTCTGGAGAAAAAGTAGTAAAGATACATAAGGTGTTTCTAAATGTTTTTGGTGCGCAAGATCTTATGGAAGGTCATGATTATTGCCGAGGAGTGGGGGATATCCAAACTCGGATGTGTCGGGGAGAGGACCTTCGATTTAATTGCCCATGAATCTGCACCATTGATTCCGCCAACGGCGACATCCACCAGCAGTGTCCAAGTATACCTGTAACGTGAGGCTGTCTTGTCCTCGCTCGATTGGATCGATTAATGGAATGGAATAACGTGATTTTCTGAACTGTTTTAACCAAAAAGAATGTTAACGTGATTTTAATGGTGCTAGCGGAGTTAGTTTTGGGTTAAACGAGGTTAACAGTAATACGATTAACTGGCTTGCTGTTTTTTTTTTCATCTTTTCTGTCAAATTTAATAATTCCGACCGTAAATTGACGCCTATTTTTTTTTGGAAATTTTTCTAAAAAATAATTTGACAAATGATGGTTAGAAAGCAAATCAACTTGACAAAGTGCATTTTCATAAAGGGCAGTCAAAAATAATTTAACATACACTATGAACAACTTCAATGACATCTTCTAAGCAACACTCCCTTAAAAAAAACTTCACTGCTAATTTCACAAAATCAACTTGACTGTCAATACAAACGTACCAAATTGCCAGCATTTTTAGCAAAGTAGGGTGCAATTCCAAAGACCAACCATAAACCCCAACACAGTTCCCAACTTAACAAATTTGACTGAGAAAGCGTCTTGGATGCCAAAAAAGCCGCTGGTATCGTTCAGGCGATTTCTGAGTATTCCGCCTTTAGCACCAGTGGATTGCCCTTTACCTTATTCCGGTTATAAATGCAAGCTGAAGAAGCATGTGGCAGCCACCGTAGGTAGTCCGCTCCTAACATGAGAAAATACGATGGCTACACAAGCGGATTAAATATAGCAAATCTGCTGATTATAACAGCACAAATAAAAAATTAGGGCATATTTAATAATATTGATAAAAAAACTTCCAAAAGAAGATATATTTGAAAAAAAATCCGAACCAGAGACCCCGGTGTGCCCATAATGGCTTTCATAACCATGGATGTAAGAGGAATACAACCCATTATTTTAGAACATTTTTTGCTCTCTAAAAAGTGGAAAGAGCGTATGCTGTACATGATGGGATTCAATAGGAATAAATATGTCCTATTTTTTATCTGGCTTTCTATTGTCTCTTCAGATGTTGTTGTGGAGATAGATTTTTAGATGATTTACATGCGCTGAGAAATGGGGGGGATCAGCATTGGTGATCATCACTGGCTGACTCTATCTTGATTATTAGAGGCTTTTGAAGATCTAACTGAGGTGCCTCTGACAGTGTGGGGAGCCCTGAAGGGGCAAAGCTGCCCTCTAGCTCACCATTTTCAGCTAGTGCCTTGTCCAGGGAAGACTTTGCGATCTTCATAATGCATATGATGAGAATAACTATGTGAGACAAGAATTGATGAAAGCCACTATTAGAGACGGCAGCAAATATTAAGGACAAGCTCATGTTTAAAAATAAACTTCCATCATCATGCCCTATGAGCTTATATTTAGCACCTAGTAATCTGAATGTTCAAGTTACCTGAAACAACAAAGCCCACGGCCATGAGTACCTGTTAACAGAGTCATGGAATTAGACATACTAGAGTAAACAGGAGAAATGGGCAACAAGATTAATAAAGCCCATGATAGCAGGTGGACCAGCTCTTACCCAACGAGTAGTTGAGACCTCATCCCACCCATGTGTGACATCTGAGAGATCCTTCAATGTTGTCCCAACATACACCAGGGCAAAAGTAATTGGCTGTTAAACAAAATAAAAAACGAGATCGGATTAACAAATTCTCAAATGAAGGATCAGTTACTTGAAAATGTTATACTTCGTTGGTGACTGTTTGGCTAACTGATAATAACAGATAAGGTCTTTATGAGAAGCAATTTGATGAACAAGCATCCAATTGCATATACATTTTGGATACAAAAATAAAGTAGATAAGATATTATATCAATTACCATCATTCCGAACCAAGAGGCAAGCATGTATTCTCCGATATTTACAGGAGTCACGGACAAGAGGTAATTCAACATATTAAATGGAAGCAAGGGGACAAGACGCAGCAGAAAAACAATCTGTGGAACAGGAAAAAAAAACAAAGATCAGTGTATGGCAGAAGCATGTTGCTTCTTTGTATGATAACTTCAATATACAGAATCCATCACTGATTATCTCTATGAATAATCGAGCAAGTTGGTCATCAGCTTCCATGCCTCGTTCACTATAATTTCAAATACACCCTAATGGAAGGCACTTAATGATCAAAGTCATCAGACCTTGAATCCTGATCTCTGAATTGCGATCGCTACAGCCTGAAATTTGGGGTAAGCCTTTAACTTGGAAATAACATATGATCTTCCAATCTGCAAGAGAGTAGCAGAGTTCTTTTACTTTCTTAAAATATTATTTGAAATTTAAAGCAATCGGTATAAGTGGACATGCAGGTTCAGCCTGGGATAGAAATTGCAGAAGCTGCATAACATGGAAAGAAAAACATACATGAAAGAGGAACTTGAAATGACTTACTGTTCTACCAAGAAGGAAGGCAGCTGTCGCTCCTAAGGTGGCACCGATTGAGTCAGCAACAAACCCGATAGGCAACCCAAATAGATAACCACCTCCAAGCTGGATCCAACAAAGATAATGGCTCAGTAATGTGTTCAGACAGTAAAATTAATCCACCTAATATGTCGAGAATGCCATGCCAATCCTGAGTCCTGACTTGTGGCATGCCCAACCCAAATACAAATACTATCTTGTCACGAAGCCAAATCCATCCATCAATAAAGTTTTATGAGATCACAAAAAAAATCAAGTAAATTTGAGCCATATCTGAGGCATATGATTCTCCTAGATCCTCAACTTCAGTATAATATTGAGGAGGTCATGTCTGGCATATGTGTATGATTGCAGTCTCACACAATCTTGACACAAAGATATGTGGGTGGAAACTAATTATGAACTCTGAAGGGACAACTGCGACAAAGACATGTATTGGTAAAACTTACTGTGAGTACTGATGCTGGCACTGCAAGAATTGTCAGAGGTATGTACGCAATCGCCCTACAAGAAGATGATAGCAGGTGTGTTCATAAAGAGGACGAACAGCAGATTTGGAAAAACATGGACACAGAATCAAATTTTGAGGTTAGTGATTAAGCATTTCTACAATAAATAACAGGAGATCACGATATAACATACTGCACAATAATCTAACCAAAAGCCATTGTATATTTTTGTCAAGTAAAAATAGCTTTATTGATGACAGCCTTCAGAGTTGGTAAAATATCAAAAGAGAAAAAAGAGAGAGAGGACAGTTCATTCAGATGGTAAATGACTTACAAAACTAGAGGGCCAAATGGTCCAAGATCCTCCTTGATCCATACCAAAAAGTCTTTCAGAAGCTGTTGACACAAAAGATACACAAGTCAGTGTTGCGAGGAATGGGCACTCGAGTGGCAAAATTTTCTAGGAATACGTCTCATGCGCACTATGAAGTTCCTCAAAATATGACAAACGTGAGTTTGAGATAAATAGAAATAATTCTTACTCATCTTCAATTTCTTATGCTGTCCCTAAACATTTACTACCGGAATCCTCTACCAATCTGAGAACTTATGCATCCTACTTATTGTAAGAGGATGTAGATTAATTCAACACATACAAGCAAGCTCTATTCTATCATCACACTCAAACATATTGCTTTGTCATCGTGATCCAAACAAATACATCCAAAATTTTTTAAAATCTTGGAGGAGGACTCAATCCATGAACCACAAACCAGAACTTCCATCTGCACCTACACCACCAACCAACAAGTGGATACATAGATCATACAACAGATTCGAGCTTCAGGCTTCCTAATCTACAACACCTTACACTTAATCCAGATCCCAAATAATAATTATATATATATATAAAAAAGAAACAGACACCGGCCACTGCTCAAATTGAACACCAAAACATAATCAAAACCTAGAATCATCGGAAAATAAAATCAGACCTTCTCTACTGGAAGAGTATAACAAGCAACGGAGACGGAAGCAACCAATATCAACAACAAGGCGACCCGAAAAGCGGATGCCCAATTCAATTGAAAGGCCATAAAAGAGAGACGATGACGCCAAGGTCGACAATCGTCGTCGTCGTCGTTGACTGGGAATTCCTGCCTGACCGACGACCTCGCTCTCAGCCCTGATCCTCCTACGTTTGCCAGATTTGAAAGCCCCTCCGATCACCACCACCGACTAGAAATTATCAAGCCTTACAAATACAATACCCTTATCCTCCTCCTCAAACCTTAATTCACAAAAAACCTAAATTTAGGAACAACAAAATTCAGATAATCCAAATTCACTGCTCTGCTAGAAACAACGCAACTACAATTCAGAGCAATTTCGTGTGCTGATGAAGTAAAGAGCTCGAGCTGAAGAAGCCACTCATAATCGTCTTCTTCCTACTCCCCATCCAAACTTGCCTTCTGCAAAGGTCTTAGTCTTATAATGGGCCAAGCTGTTTGAGCCGGCTAATGCTAACAGCCCAAGTTATGTCATGTCTGAGTCTGCACAGCTGGCGCAATAATGATGGTTGATTTTGATTCGCGTTGGCTACTCGAAGTGAGCAGGTTTGGAGTTTGAGATTAGTATAATATAATGTAGTCGTTTACGTAATGTAATGGAGTGTTGTAATAATACATTGGATTGGAATTTGATGATGGTACATATTTGTTAAGAAGCTTCATGTAATGGAATTATATAATATATGGTTTTGTTGAGGTTAAAGTTAGAGTCGGAGACGGCTGGGGCATGCGAAGGTAACGTTGCAAACGTCGTCCACCATGACAGTGTACTCATGCAAGGGTCTAGACAGGAATGGCGGCAGGTGGACTAGCACATCACACACGCAGTCATTGTCGATTTGTTGTAGCCAATGGCAGCATTCTCGCTCGATCTCGGAACCATGCACCATCTCTTGGACCTGTCGTCTCCCATGCTCATCCTCATCCTCATCATGATGGTGCCCATGATCATCATGATGTCTGCCATGATGATGACCGCGACTTTGGTGGTTGTGATGGCCATGGTCATCATCATGACCACGATGGCGATGGTGATGATGACGGAGTTGATCAGGAGTTGGAGGCTCAGGACCAGGAGCAGGAGGAGGTAGTGGTCCAGCAGGGGGTTCTGGAGTAGGTGGCTGAGGAGCAGGGGGGGTTTCAGGGGTAGGAGGCGAGGGTGGTGGAGGCACTGTGTATATGGGGAGGTGTGAGCAGGCGCGGTTAGCCAGTGCAAACTGGGACACACACACTGGGTGGGGTGTCCTTAGCCATGGCTGACACTCAATGCTATAAACCACCCCTAGAAAAACAACAAGTCTTAAAATCCCATCTCTCCACATTTTTAGTCCCCTTTGCTAGTTGTGATCGAAGGCCTAATTCTCAAACCCCTTTATATAATCCCTGGAAAATTCGATATTTCAAAGTTGGCAGTCTCAAGAGGATGACCGATGAAGTATTCAGTTTCTTGCATAAACATGTCTCTTGGAGGAGGAGTTTGTAGGAGAGTTTTAGGTTCCAAAAATGTCACACAAAGTGTGTGAGCGGCTTTATTGTTAGGTGGTGTAGTTTGGAGCTCAAAGAAGAAAAAAAAACTACTAAATACTTGGCTGATCCAGTAAGTAAGATAAATAATGCCTCGTATCCTGTGTCTGCTTCCCAGAAACACAGTTAGATCAAATTCTTCTTTTAAGTAGCAGCATCCATAACCTTCAAATTAATACATGGTAGTTTTTGTACACGGTTTTTATGCAATAGCACCCATGAAGTTGGGGAAGAAGTGAAAGCAGTATAGCATGATGAGATATGGAGGAGATTGTTAGTAAGTTGGTTGAGGTAACCAACATGTTAGACCGGTTTATCCAGGGATGCGGCTAAAATCCGCTCTGATACCAAGTTAGTAAGTTGATTTCACACTCAAAATCAATTGACAATGAGTGAGAGAATCTAACTATACTTATAGGTTATTGTTTAAGCTCAACGAACGATGTGAGATATATACACCAAACAGAGATTATAGTGTTTATTTGATGTTTTGCCATGTCATCTCGATTTGTTGGGTAAAAGAGCCAGTAGTAGGCACCATTAAAACAAGTCAAGAGGGTGCTTGTCCTAGCAAAATCCACATTACCGAACGGTTGGGAAGGGGTTCTCAACAGTTACTGTTTTTCTCGCTTGATTATTAAAAATTGACAAAAAGTGCATATTACATGTTTCTTGTTAAACCCTTTCTGATGGTATCCGGGTATCGCACCAAGATAGAAATGGGAGATGGAGAGACTTAAGATGAGTGATGAGAGGATTGAGAAGAGAATCGAGGGTTTGAGGGGAAGGGAAGAGTAGATTGAGCTCGGGGAGGGGGGAAGACGACGGGAGGAAGAGAGGTACTTAGGGTTTAATTGCTTGATTCCCTATTCCCATTTTTACCCTTCTCTTTTGTAGAGTTTGTGCCTATTACAATATTTCAAAATATATGCCTAAGTTTACTTAAGTAGCATAAACTACCCATAAATTGATAAGTTCTCAAATTCATTCCCTAACATTGCATCCTCCTTCGGAAAACCTTGTCCTCAAGGTTTTAAATACTCAATTTCAGCCGATCTTGGAGAAGAAAATATTGCAGACTGTCTCTTCCTCTTTACTAGCCCAGGCAGCAATGTTCTTCTTCCCCAAAGCTATGATCTCCCTCCTGGTCTTCAGTTTCTGCTCGTGCTCCGACACAGTCCTTTTGTGGTCCATGTGCAGTGATCTGTCAGATGTGGGTGCTGGTGGTGGTTCTCTGCCAGGTGTGGAGGGGATGGAAATGGTCGGGCTGCAAAGCGGGGTTGTAGCTCCTGCGGGGGTCGAGGTTCTTGATGGGTCTGGGCTCCCAATGGGCGTCATTTCTGTCCCCGTGTCCCTCATCGCCACCGGCCTCACCGCAATACCAGCTTTATCTTCCGAGCGAGTTGCAGTTGTAGTCACATTTGCTGGAGCAAATGAGAACTCATCCA
>NQLW01000020.1:1705744-1719988 GCA_002312845.1 Kalanchoe fedtschenkoi
AGTTAGATTATTCTGACCAAGAGGATAGCAAGTTAAATCCTAAATTTAATCCTTCTAGCATGCATAATTTAACTCTAAATTACTAAGCATGGTAATTCCTAAGACAAGGGGTGTAAGATCAATAAGACAATTAATCATACACATACCATGCATATATGTAATTTAAAGAGGCAGAATAATAATGAATGAAAATACTTAATGGATAAGCATGAATTCGAGTTTACAACAACTTAGGATCCGTAGGATCCTAGAATAGGAAGACTACTCACTACACATCATAGTAATACAATCACAATAATAATGAATGTAAGACTTAGAAGAGTAGAAGAAGGCTTATTCTTGGGGCTGTAACTCTCTCCTTCGTGTAACTTGAAGATACCAACAATGAGCTCTCCATCCTTGTATTTATAGCTGAATTTTGTCTGATTTTATGCATCAGCTCGATCCGGATCGAGCTCCAAAAGTGTCCTGCTCGATCTGGATCGAGCGCCGAAGGCTAATTGTGAGTGGACTGTGACAAACTCGATCTGGATCGAGCGCCGAAAGTGTAGCAGATAGTGGACTCGATCTGGATCGAGTACCGAAAGGTCTGACTTGATCTGGATCGAGTCGCCGAAAGTGCAGCTGCAATCTGCCAGCTGACTCGATCCGGATCGAGTCTCAGAATGGCCTGAATCGATCTAGATCGAGTCCATGTTCTGCATATTTACAGTTTTACCCCTGCAGTTTCTCTGTTGACAGTTTGACCCTTGAGATTGTCTTTTTATCCAAATTTGGTTCAATTTGCACTGTTTTTCTCCTTTCCTTCTTTCAAAGCCAGCAATCTTCATTTTGATCCTAAAAGATACAAAATCAGCTATTTATCATCCATAATTATTCGGAAACGACTCAAATATATTAAGTATAAGTACCTAAAATAGGGTAATTTATTGCCCTATCAGTAATCAACATCTTCTGCCAATAATGCATCAAGCTCATCCCAGAGATTGATGAGTTTTTCCAAAAATTCTGAAACTACCATATCTCCTTGAGTCATGGTGTATATTTCCTTTCGCAAACTAAAAATTCTTGCCTTATGTGACGCTGTGTACCGCTTACAGAGTGTCTTCCAAGCCGTAGCAGCGTCCTTTGCGTGCAGGATTCCTCCCGAAATCCCCTTTGCAACTGATGAGATCAACCAAGTCATTATAATATCATTACACTTCTGCCATTTAGCTAGGCGAACTGCATCAGTGAGTGGCGGCCTGGGACTTCTCGCACAAAACTCAACTTCGATCTCGCACTAAGAGCCAATTCCATTGATTTCTTCCAAGAATTGAAATTCTTGGTTCCAATCAATACATCCGAAACCAGAACAACGCTAGTTGTTTCGTTAGGGCTTATATACAAAGATTCATCTAGATTCACGTTATGGATCATATTCTCAGAACCTCCATCCTCCGCCTGAAATCTGGAATCGCTCGGGTTGGGCATTTTGAGAGAAAAAACAACTTCTAACAACAATTGAATTAGAAAATTACCAGAACAATCCTCTGCGACTGTGACTCTGATACCATGAAGAAAATCAACGGCGAGGACTCGCCGTAGATCGCTCAGCCATCGTCGGAGTTGCAGGAGGAACTTGCAACAGGTAAAGTTCTTATTCAGATCAAAATACTTTTCTGTCGAGTTCGTTACAATCACCCACAGCCTTATATAGTTGCAATATTTACATAAGAGCCCTGCAACTAACTTATGTTACGATTACATCCCGGAAGTTAGGTCATATTCCAACACCATACTCGTATGTTTTTATACTCTACCGTTCTATCAAAAGAAACCTTCCACTGCATGTGCCATACATTTATATATAATGAGTTTGAATCACACTGACCGTAATTAGGCTGGCTACGACTACTATACAAATCTACACCACACCTCAATTGTCTTCCCCAGTCTTCCATAATTAAAGAATCAACCCAAAGTACAGTTCTTCAACCTGTGATCTCTCAGAAAAATCAATCCTTCTGTTTGGGGATCAGGAGGGGTGGGGTGTCATTGCCGCCAATAACTCGGGCCTGTAACACACCACGAGGGTCCAGAGTCAAGGTTTATGCAGATAGAGATACCAGCCACTGTGACAGCATAATCTTCAACACAAAAACTATCTGGCTCCTTTACCTTCAGAAGAGGGTCTGACAGACATGGAATTTCTACTATGCACTTACTATCTTGGCGGATATCCCCACCCCTGCCTTCCCTTGTTATGCTCATTATATATGGAGCCACAAAGTGATGTGGAGGATAAGGTCCGCCTGTATCACCTTAAAAATAGCAACAAAATCAGAAGCAGACGATGGCCAAAGGTATTTAAAAAACATGACCTGTTGGGTAATTGTCCTCAATTCAAACATCTTAACAGCTGAAGATGGGGGTCCATAATATTTCCTGTCCTCATACTGGTATTGGGAACCAGGTATCCTCCAGTTGTGGTCATTGTAGTGATTCCTATCATCCCTAATAGGTCCTCTACCATAGTTATTTGGGTAGGACCGAGGTGGCCCTTCCCTCCATGAATGATGACCTCTATGATCTCCCTGAACAGAGGGAAAATTATTGGGAGGGCCCAAGGGAGGTGGTCGGGCATTATAACCTCTGTTATCATAATTTAGGTAATCCGAATGTCGAACACTGTTCGAAGGTTGCACAGAAGAACTATTAGTGGAACGGGCAGCATGACGAAGCCCAGAAAAGCTGTCAAACGAGCAACTTGTCAAAGGCTCTGGCACACCCATTTGCCTCTGTGTACCATGACGGTCAGAAGAGCGGAACTCCATTGAATCGCCATAAGTTCGTCACGCCAGCGGTGAGCCAGGTGGCAAATTGTCAACTGAATTCTGTAGGGCAGAGAAGAACAGAACAAATTAATGCACTTAATGTCTCAATATCCTTTTTATAGCTTAAAATAAAATTTAGGAGTTGAACTCACGTTTTTACAGCCAAAGACCACCAAATCAGCACCATTAACAACCATATCAGTCGAAGGATGGACCGTAACTGGTAAATAAACTGGAGGCGGACAAACAGCAGCGGATGGAGGAAGAGGACGCACACTAGGATGTAGTGGTACAGAATGGGCTGAGCTTAGTGGTTGCGAGTGGCTATGTGGAGGACAGACAGTATGTGTTGCAGAGAGGATATGAATTACAGGAGGGGGATGGATAGGAGGAGAAGGTATGGATTGATTTTGGTGAGGGACATGAAGCGGAGGCAGATGTGGAGGATGGACATTAGGAGGCGGAGGAGATGTTGGAAGAGGTGGAGATGACGGTGGCACGCCATTTGGTAGCGGAGGAGCAAGAGATGTGACCATAGCTTCTTCGTTTGAAATATGGTTGCTGATTCCTCCAACATCATTCGCCGAATTCAGTTCAGCTTCAGGAGTCACATCTTCCATTTCAAGTTCACCGTCAACATCTTCTAATATGTGTCTATGCCTTTCACCAGTGTAGCGCTCCGGTTCTTCAGGTGTTCCTGAATTATGTTCAGGGGTAATGGCCTCAAAACTTTCTCCATCAGAATCACTACCTCGAGAATCATCCTTGCGCATGCGAGACATACAAAACCCAGAAAGCTGGATACTCGAATTGCTGACATAAAAATTTAACGGCATACTTGACATAATATTTGATTAATAGATAAACAACCTGCATTTTGAATACAAATGCCGAAATACTATACCTTCCATACTCGTCGACTACCATACCCTCCATTTCCCTTAGAGGGGGTCATGAAAGGCCCTCTCGGTTCTGGACGACCGTCGAGAGAAAGGGCCTGATGAGTACGAAGTTACGAACCAATGCTAAAGAAATCGAGGTTTCGCATGTGGTGACGAACAACCGAATCGGGTAGAATTCGTCTCTCCAGCCAGAGTTTCAAAACCTACTACGAGAAGAAGTCAATAAATGCCGCACCTGGCAAATGAACTCCATGCAAAATCAACTATATAAACCATATAGTTACTTTCAAACACTGCCTACGATTTTCAATGGCTGCATTTCCTGCAGGAGCAGCAGCAGACAACAATCTTGGTAGTGTTGCTTGGATTTCTGAAGGGTATATTCCTCCAACCTCACCTTATGAGTTAAAATAAACAAGTCTTAGCTTACCATGAATAAATTATAAAAGTCATTCGAACAAAACATGTCACATATCTAGAGAAATAGCACAAAGAAAAACAAAATCAGGCCACCTTTCAATCCTCAGGAGCATTGCATCATCGAGTCCACCAGAAAAAACAGATCCACCTTTCTATTTAAGCTTGATTCAGTTTCCAAAGTGCGCGTAAGGATATCAACGACCTGTATCATTAATATTTTTACAAAGAAGCATGCAACCAAGGGGGAGTAAATTCTTGGTCAATATACAGATGATGCTTTGATGAACTAAACCAACAAAGAATAAATTCCAAACAAGCCTAAAATATAAAATTTTTACACTTCGATTATTGATTAATTACACTCTAATTTATTTCTAATCTCATCCAACAAAATAAGCAATCAGCTACCACTCAGTTTGTTGCTCATTTTAACCATCATAGTAAACATGAGAATATCACGGCAATAATTTATCTATGCTGCTCCACCTGTCACAGAAAATCCAGTTCATTCAATCTGGTTAATCTGAAGTGAACTATCAATAACTTCTGTACATTATTTCATAAATAAAGACTAAGCACGGACAACACCTCAGAACCACAAGCTGGAGCATGAACAAAACTTACGAAGCCATGATCTTCAAGATCAGCGAGCACAAACATGATGATTTATGTGAACAACCATATAAATCATTTGTGTAATGATTAAAAAAGGTAAGTTGGATTTTGGAACAACCAAACCTTTGCTGCTAGGCCAGCTTTTGCAAATTCAATAGCCACACGTGTTGCTCGACTGATGCTGTCCTTAGTCCTCGTCAAAGTCCTAAGTGCATTCCCAAATGATGTCAGGGATGCTTTCACTTCAACGTAATTTGTGACCTTTCCAGATGACCCCATTGTACCATACCGAGTAACACCAGCATAGACAGTACCTTCCTCTCTTTTGACTAACAATTTATTAGATGGGCAAAAAATGTAATTGTTCTGAGGATTACTGCAATTTTGGATGGAGCTGATGGGCAGGCATGATGATGCCGCCAGATACAGCAGCATAGGACTGTTAATAGATGATGGGTAGGTTTGAACTCCTAAAACAACTTTTTCACTAGAACACTCATAAGAAGCAGAGGCTAGCTGTGATGAATCATTCTGTATTTCCATTACCTCTATAGAAGTTCCAGGTTTTAGACACAAGTCAACTGTGAGGTCTCCACCAAATGCAGACCTACAACTCAAAATGTAAAAATCAGATGCGAATAATCTACAAGGAATCAAATATTATGCGACAATGACCATCATGCACTGAGTAGCGAAGACATTGATACATAATCTTACATGATATGAGCTGGCATCTTCTCTTCTAGCGGCAATTGTAAAATTTGAGTCTGAATAATCCCATCCTTGCTGCACATACCAGGATCAGTCTTAAATGTAATCTTGGACGCATCATCATCATCTTTCCTGACCACACATTTGCCCATTTCAGTATTGTCTGAAGAACTTAATTTATGGTCTGGAGGTTCATCAATACCTTGACTCGAATCAGAATTTTTCTTTTCGTAGTAGTGTAGGAACTGATCGCCAGAAAACTGATTCTTGACAAAACTATCATTCTGCTCTTTAGTGTCAAGTGGCAAACAATTAACACCAGATGTCTTGTGCCCTGCATCACTAATTCTAGCTTCCTCCATTGTCGACGAACTTCACTACATTGGTTGGTTTCAGCAGTCTCTATCAAAGGGATTTTTGATTCTGATGGGCGCAATGGATTCGCTACAGCAGTGTCATTCAACAATTTGACTTCTATTTCATTGTTGCAAGCAGCATTCACATTAGCTCCTAACATGTCCTCACCTACATCACTTCCAGTTACTGTGGCACCAGCTTCAGCCAAAGAAGAAATACTGCCCGCAATAACAGCAAGTGAATTACATATCTGTCCTTCCGCGTGTGGTTGGTAATCTTTAGTTACATTGACTGATATAGTCTCAAAAGCTGAGTGGACATGCACTGAGGGAGGTAAGCCACCTTCACCATCCTCTTTGTCACATGGGGAACCCTTGCAGAGGTTATCAGGTTGATCTCCATTAGCCAAAATACTACTATCAGGCTGAGTTAATGGGTCACCAGTTGGTTCTTTCATCATAATCACGTCCTGTTCATTTGATGAATGTTTGTTGAATGAGTTCATGGACAACCCATTTGAAACATCAAGATAACATCCATTAGTTGACTTCTCTTTCACGTCAACCATCAAAGCATCAACATGACCCCCAACATCTGAAAGCTTGCCCATGCGTACCCTAGCTCGTTTGACCAACGGTAGATACTCATCGCAGTCTACCTTGGAAGGAGATTCATTAGATTTCTCACACGCATTAGGTGAATTAAGTCTATAATTGTGCACTCCAATAATTAAATCTGCATTATCAACAGAAGATGTCAATTCTTGGCTGTCAGTGGCGAATCTCTTACGATTTGGTTTTCTTTTCTTCTTAACAAAGACAGCCTTTATGTCAAGACCATGCCTTTTGGTCAACCCAACATTTTCATTCAAATTTCCGGCAGTCCCAGTTTGCTCAGGTAAGCATGATGAATTAAAGCTGCTGCCTTCCGTCATATTATTTGAATTACACTCCTGTGAAGCTATCCCAGATGTGCTATCTTCAGGGCTAGAATTTGGAACTTGAAGAGGAGAATCAGCAAGTTTCTCGTCTCCCAAGGTTGACATCCCAGTATTGGCATCTCTGGGAGATCCTCTGCATAGAACAATATTTCCTGTTCCAGCAACACTATCTACAGAAGGCAATTCATTATCTTGTTGCCTATTTGCATTAGCCCTTGAAGTTCTTGACCTCCCGGTAGAGGGGAACCATCTCTGGTTCACATTGGCTAGTGAATTCACAGCTCCATGCTTTTTTCTTAATACATGAGAGCGCCCTACAGGAGTTCCACTGATACTAATTATGTAGGACGAGTTCCGGTTCTCATCCATCACAGATGCTGCATCATCAAATGGAGGACTCCCTTCAAACTTATCCATAGTCGAGACTGAACCATTGTGTAGTTGATGGATTAAAGGCCCGGAGTCATTGCTCATCGGATCAGTTGTTCCAGGATTGACCAGGCTTCCTACTGAATTTTCACCATTTGTCACAGCAGCTTCAACACCACAATTAAGGTCATGATCTTGAGCCTGTGTTTTCAACTTATCATAACTTTCTATAATTTCATTTACAGCACGGACAAAATCAGCGCTCTTTCCATATCGTTTTCCATGAACAGATTGTTTTTTCTCGTCGGTGAATGCCTCAACATCTGCATGGCTGCAAAAGGCTCTGCACAAATAAGACTGTCAACTGAAACTAGCTTCAGAACACCTAAAATCCAAACTGCCACTTCATCAAAGGCATTCCACATCAGACAACATGAACAATAATAATAATGTTCAAAGGTGCCGTACATCGTCCCACTACGAAATGCGTCAGTAAAACAAATTGAAGAGATACAAGCTAATTGAAAGTTAAAAAGGAAAGAATAAAGGTCAAAATCTTGTGATTATACAGGATAATCAAAGTTTCTGTTGAAGTAGCGCAGCAGAATATTGACTAGAACAACGAATGAGAATAAACGAAGACACAAAAATTATGTTGTCCGGTCGTAGTGACCTACGTCCACGGACAAATGCAAGAATCTTATTAGTTCAAAGAAGAGAATACAAGAGAGAGTTTATGGCTTTCTAATCTGCCTTTCAAATAAACTCTAACCAGGTTTATTACTTCATCAGTCACCGGCTGATCACTATCTCTAGAGCCTTTGTTGATACTTCAACTTCAAGTTCCACCTTAAAATGAGCCTCATCTATTTCACTGCTAACTTCCACCTGCTTCGCAACATGTTTAAACAATGCATGTTCATCAAAAATAACATCCCTACTGATCACCGTCTTTCTGAAAGTCAGATCCCGTAACTTGTAACCTTTAACTCCACTAGCATGTCAGAAATAGATAGCTTTCCGAGCTCTCCGTTCAAGCTCTCCATCACTAACATGATAATACGCTGGACAGCCGAATGCTTTTAAGTCAGAATAATCAGAAGGTGTATCTGACCACACCTCATTAATTGTCTTACATCCAATAGCAATAAAGAGACATATTCACCAAGTGACAGACTGTATTGACCGCTTCTGCCCAAAATTCTTTGCCCAAACCAGCATTAGAGAGCATGCATCTAGCTATGTCAATTAACGTTCTATTCATCCGTTCTGCATCTCCATTTAGTTGTGGAGTGTGCCTCACAGTACGGTGTCCAACAATGCCTACATCGGCACAAAAGTTATTGAATTCACCTCCATCGAAATCTAAACTATTAACTTTTCTGAGACATTTAATCCTTTTCCCTGTTTGATTCTCTATCAATGTCTTCCATCTCTTGAAATTAAAAAAAAATCGCTCTTCTTGACTAAGAACACCCAAATTTTTTTTGAAAAGTCATCAATGAATGTCTAGAGATACCTTGCACCACCAAGAGAAGTAACCGGAGAGGGCCCCACAAATCAGAAGAATATAATCAATTGTACCCTTTGTATTGTGAATACCGGTACTAAACTTGACTCTGTGTTGCTTTCTGAAAACACAAAACTCACAAGAGTCAAATGATCATGTCTCCTGGCCACATAGCAAATTGCATTCGCTCAATAAATTCATTCCTCTCTCGCTCAAATGACCAAGCCATATATGCCATAATTTGATATGATCTGTCTCAGAATCTGCAACTACGTCAACTGAACTTGCAATTGTGCTTCCTTGAAGTACTTATAAGCCTCTATTAATCACTACCATGGTACCTTCAAAGCTCCACCTATACCAAGGAATTTATAACCACTACAGTCCAGTATACTCAGAAAAATCAGATTTTTCTCCAAGTAGGAATATGTCAGACGTCTGTAAGAGTTCTGACTATATCATCATGACATTACCAATCCCATGAATACCGCACTCTGCATTATTCCCTACTAGGACTGCACCGTTCTTCTCCTTATACGTCACGAATCAATCCCGTAATGAAGTGATATGGTAGGTGTATCCACTATCAAGAATCCTTTCTGAATCTGAACGATCATCATGATTAGAAATAGTAAGCATTTTGTCTGGTCCCTCGGACTTGTCCTCTACTAAACTAGCATAACTCTCAAAAATTTTCTTGTTCTTTCCTTCTCTTTTAAGTGCTGAACAGCCAGATTTGTAGTGACCCATCTGATGACAATAGTGTTAGGAATTCACCGGAGAGACAACGTTAACAACGTCGCCGGCGGAATCTCAGCCAAAACACAAAATTACACAATGAAGAGAGAGACACAAGAAGTGATGTGTTGTGAAGAGATGATTTTTTCCTTCATCCATTACTCTTCTTAAATAGGCATTTACATACGACATGTGCCTAACTTACCTAACTTGGCCTAACTTAGCCTAACTTGTCTAACTTGGCCTAAACTTTGTCAAACAAGGATTACTTGTCAACAATCTCCTCCTAATCCTTGTTGTGCTTGCCGTTTACATCGTACAGGCCGATCTTCGCGCGATGCTCGTGGAATTTGACTCTGCCGAGAGGTTTTGTCAGAATGTCACCAAGCTGCTCTTCGCTCCTGATGAAATCCACATCAATCAGACCGTTGTCTGCTGACTCCCTGACAAAGTGATACTTCACTTCGATATGCAGACTTGTTGTCCACCTTCAGGATTGGCACCCTTGGCGTAGATCCCTGTACTTCAGTTAATACCCGAGCAAGCCATAATGCTTGACAAGCAACATTTGCAGCTGCTATGTATTCCGCCTCGCAGGTGGATTGAGCCACAACCTTTTGTTTCATGGACTGCCAGGTAATTGGACTCCCTGACAAGAAGAAGATCACCCCAGTTGTGCTTTTCCTAGCATCAACATCACCCGCGAAATCGGCATCACTGAACCCTATGAGTTGCGCCTGATCCTCTTTCTTTCTTCCAAACCACAGTCCCCAATCTCTGGTTCCTGCCACATAGCGAAGAATTCGCTTGACTGCAGCGAAATGATCCTCCCGTGGCTCCTCTAGGAAACGGCTGACATATTCAACAGCAAATGTAAGGTCTGGGCGAGTGTTAACAAGATACCTCAAGCTCCCCACGATGCTTCTATAGACAGTCGCGTTCACCAATAGCTCAGTGCTCTCCTTGCTCAGCTTCAGCCGCGCTTCCATGGGCACCTGACTGGGATTGCACTCAGTCATGCCGCTCTTCTCCAGAAGCTTGGCGGCATAGGCTCCCTGGCTGAGCGAGATTCCTCTCGTGCTCTGCTTTACTTCAATGCCAAGGTAGTAGTGAAGTAAGCCAAGGTCGCTCATCTTGAACGCGGACGCCATCTCCTTTTTAAACAATTTGATGTTGTCACAGCTGGCGCCGGTGATCACCAGATCATCGACGTACACCCCGACCACCAGTTGCGCGTCCCCAGTCTGCCTGACATAGATGGCATGCTCCGATGGACTCCTCCTGAAACCGAGCGACACCAGTGTATTGTCGAGCTTTGCATTCCAGGCTCGCGGTGCTTGGTGTAGCCCGTACAACGCCTTTTTCAGCTTGAGCACCTTATGTTCCTTCCCGGTGATTGCAAAGCCAGGCGGTTGCACCACGAAAACTTCCTCCAGTAGGTCAGATTTTTTTTTTGAACTGCCCTTTGCCAAAGTTTTAATATCAAAACTACCCTACCTTTTTTTTTCATTTAGCTTGTACCCTACTTGGCAAAAACCGCATTTTGAAACTGGCTATTTTCTCTACAAAACCGCAACACAGAACTGACTCTTGACACGGTGTCGATGTTCTCGCTGACCTGTACGCCAAGCTGGCTTCCCCACTAAAACCGCAGTTTAGAAATGACTCTTTTCTGTACAAACCGCTGTAGGAAACTGGCTAATTTAGGTTTCATAAACCGCTAAACCGAACCGCGGTTTTATAACTAAAAGAACCAGAACGAAACCGCGGTTTGTTTCAAAACCAAAGCACCAGTATGAGCGGTACGAGCAGATTTACCTCGCCGGAGTTCAGACCGAGAAATTGCCGTTTCCGGAGCAGAGGTAAGCTCCACCGTGCGCCAAAGCTTGCATTTTTTCTACTGAAATAAGCTTCTTGGTAGGGAGACGAACACTCAGACTCAAACACATCCTCGCCAATCCGACCTTATGCCAGTGTTGTGTAACTCGGAGCTCAGAGGGCTCGGGATCGCTCGGGTCTCGAGAACCATCAGGTTTGAATAAAGGTCGATTCTTTGAATCTGGGTATGTTTCAATACGTGGATTTTCGTCCCAGGGCTCGAAGTTTCCCGAGTATGAAATGCCGACGGTCACGTGGGGCGTGGTGCAGGGGAGAAAGGAGAAGCTGGTGTCGAGGTTTCATACTGGTGCTTTGGTTCTGAAACAAACCGCGGTTTCGTTCTGGTTCTTTTAGTTATAAAACCGCGGTTCGGTTTAGCGGTTTATGAAACCTAAATTAGCCAGTTTCCTACAGCGGTTTGTACAGAAAAGAGTCATTTCTAAACTGCGGTTTTAGTGGGGAAGCCAGCTTGGCGTACAGGTCCTCGAGGACATCGACACCGTGTCAAGAGCCAGTTCTGTGTTGCGGTTTTGTATAGATAATAGCCAGTTTCAAAATGCGGTTTTTGGCAAGTAGGGTACAAGCTAAATTAAAAAAAAAGGTAGGGCAGTTTTGATATTAAAACTTCGGGAAAGGGCAGTTCAAAAAAAAAAATCAGTAGGTCACCGTTCAGAAACGCCGATTTGACGTCCATGTGGTGCACCTCCCACCCTTCGTGAGCTGCAAGGGCGATGAGCAAGCGCACCGAGTCCAGCCGTGCTACTGGTGCGAACACTTCATCGTAGTCGATGTCGTGTCGTTGTGCGTATCCCTTCACCACGAGGCGCGCTTTGTGCTTGACCACCGCCCCATGCTCGTCTCTCTTGACCTTGAACACCCATTTCAACCCAATCGCCCGACGACCGGGTGGGAGGTCAGTGAGAGTCTACGTCTTGTTATTCTCAGTCGACTCCATTTCCTCCATCATCGCCTTCCTCCAGCTTGGACTGCGTTCTGCTTCAGCAAATGAAACAGGCTCGTCAGAGCTTACTACATGCAGCTCCTCTGCAACTAGCACTCGTGGTGCAAGGCCATGTGGTGATGCCGGCCCAATAATGTTGTCGATCATGCGGAAACGGAGTGGGTCATCCTCATCTTGGTCGGCGTCTAGATTGTCGCCGTTCTCCACAGGAGGTGACGCAAACTCTACTGCCTGCATCGTGCTTAAGCCTCCAGGCGCAGTACCTCCAACGACATTTGGCGAAGATGGTGGTGTGATGCCCCCTGCCACTGGAGATGCCTGGTTCACGGTGAAGTACTCCATCGTGAAGATGTCTTCGTTCCCGCCCGATGAGCTGCTGTTGTCGCCCGTGCCCCAGTCCCATTGGGCTTGCTCGTCAAATACTACATCCCGCGTCACATGGACGCTCTTTGTGACGGGGTCATAGGCGCGATACGCCTTTGTTCCGCGCTCATACCCAGTGAAGATCATCTTGCGGCCTCTGTCCTCTAGCTTCTTGAGGTGGGGAGTCGTGTTCCGGACGTAAACGATGCAGCCGAACGTCTTGAGGTGATGCACAGCTGGCTTCTTCCTATGCCATGCCTCGAACGGAGTCATTCCGTCCACGCTCTTCGTTGGGCACCTGTTCAACACATACACAGCAGTGCTTACTGCCTCGCTCCAAAACCATCCACGTAGCCCTTTGGCTTTGAGCATGCTTCTTGCCGCTGCTACCACCGTGCCATTTCGGCGTTCGACCACGCCATTTTGTTGCGGACTGTATGGCTCGGTGTGCTGACGATGAACTCCTTCCGCTGCGCAGTACTTAGCAAACTCCATGGAGGTGAATTCACCGCCGCGATCGGTGTGGAGTGCCTTCAACTTGCGCCCAAACTTGCCTTCTGCCTGTGCCTGGATCTCCTTGATTTCAGTCGCTGCACGATCTTTGGAGGGAATCATGGCTACCCACATGTATCTGCTGAGGTCGTCTACTAGCAACAAGAAGTACTTGTTGCCACTCGGAGTCATCGGTGTGATGGGACCACACAGGTCGCCGTGCACCAGTTCCAAGGGCTCCTGTGCACGGTACTCTACATGTGCTGGAAACGCAATGCGTCTCTGCTTCCCGGCCTGGCATGCCTCGCACACCCGCTCTACATGGCCTATCTCTGGCAATCCCCTAACTAGCTCCTCCCGAGCTAGTTTTCGCAATGCCGCCACGTTGACGTGTCCTAGGCGCGCGTGCCATCGCCATGCCTCCTCATCGTCATGCGTTGTGAGACAAATCGGTGGTGCCAGTTTGATGTTGAGCACATACAACCGGTTTGTCGCGCGCATCACCTTTGCCAATAACTGGCCGTCGGGCTCTCGAATCCGCATGACACCAGTGTCGATGTCGATCTTGTACCCGACTTCATCGAGCTGCCCAATGCTCACAATGTTCGTCGTCAATCGAGGGATGAAGTATACCCCAGAAAATGATCGAATCTCACTGGTTTTGCACACGAATGCGACTGTCCCACGACCCTTGATCTGTGCCACAGAGTCGTCGCCGAATCGCACTGACCCCAGCACCTCGTTTAGATCCGTGAACGCTGCCCGACACCCAGACATGTGATTGGTGGCCCCTGTGTCTAGGACCCATGTCTTGGTGTTGCGGTTGTCTTCTTCTCCGAGGTGGGCGAACACCTTCTCCTCCCTCAGCTGGATCTTGGTGCCTGTCGCCATCGTCAAAGGGGAAGATGGCAGTGGTTGCGCGGTGTTTGGCGAAGTGGGGGAGGCCGTTACGAGTAACAGTGAGGCCTCCTCTTCTTTCTGCGTGACATGGGCCTGCTCCTTGGGCTTTGAGCGGCAATCACGGGCCCAGTGGCCCATCTTTCCGCAATTCCTGCATTCATCACCAGTGGGCTTACCGGCTTGCTTCTGCGGCCCACTTGATGACCCGCCTCTGCGACCGCGCCCACGGCCACGTCTGCCTCCGTGATGCGCTGATCCTCCGCTGGAGCCAG
>NQLW01000020.1:1723065-1778066 GCA_002312845.1 Kalanchoe fedtschenkoi
TTCATTATGGTTTCCACCATTCCTATCTAGCATAATTAAGAACCCATCATTATCATACCTATCACAATCATGCCCTCAAAGCCATCATTTCAATCTTCAAGCCATCATTATCATACCTATCATATATATCTTTGTAATCAATCACGTTTAATATATCAGAAATCCAAAGTCCTTGACTAAGAGCATATACCATTTAGTTCTCATCATTCACCTTAAGCAAACAATACAACAAAATAAAGGAGAAAAACACCCATTCCTAGGGCTTTTGTCTCTAGCTTCTACATGAATCTTGTCTTCTCATTTACAACCAACGTCTACTCTGAATCCCGTAAAAGTATATAAATTGTTGGTCTAAAGTTCCCCTTGAATACATCTTACAAAATTGAAGCGTCAGTGGTGTTTCTCACCTCAGTGTACACTTGATCGACTCAGGTGTAGGCAGACAACATGACTCACCCCACAGATGTGACATTGAAGCAATTTTTTACAAATAGTTTACTCTAACAAATGGAAATCATGATTTAAGCCCAATCCAACTCGTGCTTTCTAACTCTAAACCATTTTCGAAAACTACTTCCCCTAATTCATATAAAATTCAGCCGCAACTCATCAACATGTAATGAATCAGAATCACCAAATAGATGTTCATATATAGCAAACTTACACTTTCAGTAAATTAAAAACTAACTATCTAACCCCAAAAGGGTATCCGGGTTGGTTGAGTGTGAGGTCAAAGGATCCTTGATTTCTGTTGCTTAGGGTTCGAAGCCTGTCTAGGACCAGTTTGGCTGTAATACCAATCTTCCAAAAAAACTATCTCATTTGATGAAATGGGGATAACAAATAGAGGAAGCATATTATTCAAGTATCTCAATAGTATCTTTAAAGTTCATTGATAAGATGACAACAATAACTAAAATTGGTACTCGCTCGTGCAGATTTCATGATTTGAAACTATAATTCGGATGTCCAACAAAAAAAAACATTAGTTGACAGTTGACACTTGAACAGACATGCACTCAATCTATTACCTACAACACAAATTAGAATGACTAAACAACTTCCAACCCTCACCAATATGTATAAACCTTGTTGTTTCACTTCTATACTTGCAACAAAATTTATGGTACAAGATGACTTTGTATTCAGTGATGCATAAAGAGATTATTAAAGTATGAGATGAGTCAAAATTAAAACAATTATTGCAGACACTACTCGGTTCGACAGGTATTTTTTAAGCAACAACATATTGTGGTATGCATTTAGTAAAGAGTATTAGAAAGTAAGCTTAGAACAAAGTCAACATAAACAGGTGTATGCCTCAAAATATCTGATATAGCAGCACTAAATCAAAATAGAAGCATGCTGCTGTTTGAAACCAGTATTTGTGCCCAAATGATTGATTAAGAAAAATCCTATAATATTAATTTCTTCACTTCACACATCTAGTTGTACTATTCAATTCATTTTACACACCACGTCAGGCACCTCTTGGGTCCCCCTCAATAAAACTCTAACCTTGCAATAGATCACAAATAGCTCCATCACGCCTTCTACTATATATTTTACCAAGTTGATCACAGACCTTGATAAATACTTCGTGTTAGTCTTGACATAGTTCACTGTATTATTTGCTCATTACTAATTCTACTAAAATGGCCATTTCAGCGACAATATGCTGCCAGCTTACGACACCCCTATAAAGAATCAACAATGAATTGAAGCTGACCTGTCCTTTCAAACCTTTTTACAGATGAAAAAGCCCCCTATATAGAATCAACAATGAATCAAATCTGACCTGTCCTTACAAACCTTTTTTCAGATGAAAAAACCCCCAATATAGAATCAACAATGAATCGAATCTTACCTGTCCTTAAAAACCTTTTTACAGATGAAAAAGCCTTCGATGCTATCTGGAAATTGCTTATATTTCTAAATATGAAGATGGAAGAGATAATCAACTTATTTGAAAGTTGATTAATATTAGAAATCCTATTGTTGGTAGGTTACTAAATTACTGTTTTGGTAGGATTAGGAATCCTATTTGATTTAGTATTGGTACCCTATAAATAGGATGTCTTAGTGGTATGAATAATTAGAGAGACTCAATGGGAGTCCTTCAGGAGAATTCATGAGGGATTCTTCTTGAGTGGTGTAGAGTTTTTATAGGTTTTTGGTTAGAGAAAACCTATGGGAGAGTTGAGAAGTCTGTATTCAAGAGTGTTGGGAGGTGAGTCCATTCTTGTAATACATATCTATCAATAGTGGAGATTGTGGATGTAGGCTTTAATGGAGAGCTGAACCGCGTTAAATTTATCTTGTGTTTCTTTCGTCGTTTATTTATATTATTGTGAGTTGGTGCATGTTATTCGTGTGGGTGTCTCGTTTCGTCGTTCCGCTGCGCGTGCTGGGTGGCGAGGAGAGGCCTCTCCGACCTTAACACTATCAAATTTCAATTCCAACTGCTCTTTAATAACTAGCTAAAAGTGAATCAGATTTATCTTATCCGCAAATCATCTCAAATCAATATTTTTTACCATCTCTCATGGTAGCAGCATGCACAAAAATGTATACATGGTTTACAAGATGACTGAAGGAAATAATGTCACTCCTCAAATCAAAATACACAAGCTAAAAGCATAAAACAAATGAGATATGGATTATGGACTCACATTTGATTAGTTCCAAAGAAGAAGACAAGCACTTTCTTGCTATCAGGCTTGTAGCCCCATTTTTCTGGCTCACTTACCTGGCCAATAGACAAACACCTTCAATCAACACAGTACGCAAATAATTATACAATCACAATGAAAACAGCCATCTTAGATCAGTTCTCCATTCTATTCATGGAAATGATCTACCAATCCTTTTCAAGCTATACATGTCAATCTGCAAGCTGAATTTCCAAGCAAATATTAAAAAAATATATTGAAGCATGCGGCGCTAAAACTCACCAAAGCCATCCTAACAGAAATTCAGATTGCCAAGGGACAACAATTCTATAAAAACTTGCAGATGAGCATACAAAAATAGACAGGTACACAAACTTTTACTGCAGATCTAAGGACAATAATAGAGAAAAGCAAATATTAACTGTATCAAACCATAGTAAGGAAAATTATTCACAAAGAAATCGTCCTACATAACAAGCATTTATCAGGGTCCGACAAAGTGATGTAACTTAACCCTAAATCGAACATTTAACATCTACGCACACCCAAAACAACCCATACACACCGTGGCAGGCCAAACCGGGAACCCCTTGACCTTGGCCAACACAAGATCGCCAACCTTCCACTTCTTCTGTACCGCAGCAGCAGCTGCCGCCGATGACGCCTTACTCTTTCTTCGATTGGGCGCCATCCGCAACTCCAATTTCTTCAGTAACCGCAGCGCAACATTCACTATGACTCAATTAACAGCGTCACACTCTCCAAGAATTTCTAAAGCGATTCTTTGCGCTTAAACCAAAACCCAAACAAATTCCCAACTGCCTAAGTCCCCATAAACGCCACGATATATCAAACCAATCACCAGGCATTGAAAGCGGCAGATCATATACGCCACAGCATCGATGCTGAAACGATTGCAATCGAGTTCTGTAGGTAAGGAGGAGACGAGGGAGGGAGGGAGGGATGGAGGGAGGAGTGTGCGTTTAGAAACCCTAATTGGGGATTTGGGGGATGATGAGAGAAGGTATTGAGAAAAAAAGGTGAGGAAAATTTAGGAGTGATTTTCACTGATGTTGTCAGGCTGCATGCTAACGTGCGCTCTCGAGTTGTATGGTGTTAGTGTCGAGTGCTAATGTGCACTTTGCCGAAGGAATCTAGGCGGAGAGGCGTGATGGATCCCCCCTTCTCCGGGTTCGTCGTGTACAAATTTTGAGCCTGACCGGCCAATGTTCGGCCCGACAAGAATTAAGCTAATTACAAACTAAACCCTTTAGTATAATTTGAACCATTTTTGCATATAGTTGGAAGCATAGTTATCAAAATCGGACCGTAGTTAGAGTCGGTCAATATTTCGGTTTTTGATTTTTCGATTGTATCGGTGGTTCAAATTAGTTCGATCGTCGGTTCAATTATATGGAATTATAACAATTGTTTGAATTAAATCTGCTAGCTATTTAAAAAATACATCAAGATAGTTGATAGTCTAATGGTTAGAGAGCTCGCCTCCAACCCCGAAGGGCCGGGTTTGAAGCCCACCCTTGCTAATTTAATTTTTAGATATTATTAAACTTTAGTTAAGTCACTCCGGACTGATCCGGTTCAATTAAATTATAATAAACCGGTCAGTTTATCCGGTTTTCTTTGATTCATTATGCAATTCGATATTAATTTCAAATCGAACCGGTACCAGATTTGGTTCCCAATTCAATCAGTTAAACCAATCAATCTGATCTGGTTCTGATAATTATACTTAAAAGTTAAAATCTTTGGTTAAGTGTGGAGTTTTCAAGAATGAAATCAGATAGTCAATTGAAACGACCTAACTTTGATTCATAATGATTATTTTTTTATATGATACATGCTAAATAATTTAATTAGTAATAATAATAGTATTTAAATTGTAGATGACACTGCTAGTTGATGAGATCTCATTCACTCTCATTTGATTTTGATTCAAAGTCGTCTTATTTTATTTTCATTTGATTTTGATCCAAAACTGTCTTATTTTATTTTATATTTTATTGATTTGGCTGTTTGTGATATTGATACTTTCCGTAACATTCAAATTGCAGATTTATTACTTTAAAAATAAATACGGAGTATTGAGGTATTATCTTAGAATCATAGATCAGGTACAAGTTCGATATATAATTTTATCGGGATGCATCACGAACCAGATAAAACCGATCGAACCGGACCGGATATATGAACCGGTTTGTTATGAAAGTGGACTTAAACTAAATTTAAAAAATATTTTTTTTAAGTCGTGGAAGCCAAGACTCGAACCTGAGCTTGCTATGAGTTAAGCAATCATGTATACCACCAGACTATCCAATAATCTTATTAAAATTTCAATAATTAACTTATTAACTCTTATATGTCATAATAATCATATATAATTGAACCGGCGGTCAAACCGGTTTGGACCGCCGGTTCGACTGGAAAATCGAGAACTGGGATCTTGACCGGTTCGACTTCCGATCCGGTTCTGATAACTATGGTTAGAATTTTCAAGTACGGAACATTGAGGTATTTTTGTGCAACATCTATATATATAATAAAATAGGATGTCCGTACGACGCTCTCTGCGGTCCGGTTCGATTCGGTCCGGTTCGGTTCGATTTGATCCGGTTCGGTTCGGTTCGATTCAGTTTCAAATTTTAAAAATAGTTCGGTTTACAGTTTTATATTTTAAAAAAGAATGACTAATAATTTAGTTCGATTTTTAAATTTTCTCGAATCGAATCGTCGGGACGACGGATGCCTTTACTCGTTTATTATAATTAGATCGAATTAATTGTTTGAACTACTTTAAGGGGTTCAGCCACAAATGAAAAACATTAAAGAGCTAAACTGCTAAAGTAAGAATACTTTTTTTCTTTTTTTAAAAAAAATGTCATCATAATTACGTCAATATATTGTAGCATGAAACCAATGAGCTCAACCGATTTTGCGTGACCCCTGTTGCCGCCATTTTTCCGTCTTCCATTGCCGGAAAAATTACGCAACGCGAGCGCCAAATCCATCTCACGTGTTCACCGTAGAGATATTGAACGTAGCATCCTTTCGTTGGTTCGGTATTCCGAGCTGATCGCGCAGGTAATAATATGCATGGAGGAGATTTTTCTAGGATTTACAAGATTTAGGGTTCGGACTATGTATGTGTTTAGATTGGTAGAAAAGTAGCGTAGATTTGAAAGTTACCGCAAATGTTTGCGAGCGGGTCATTTTTTTTGGTACATCGGTGTTGAATAGAATGGATGCGTTTGAATATTTTGATTGGGGGAATTTGAAGATTTCGTTTTTAATATACATGTTAAAAGGCATTGTGCATTGCGAACCTGCAAGTGAAATTCTTGAATATGGCTTCATTGGATTTGTATTAATTTATTGCTTATATCTTGTAACTGGTTATAGGATAATTGTATTAATTCAGTGGGATTGAATGGCTACACTTCAAGACATTGGGGTTGCCGCTGCTATTAATTTTCTGACTGCAATTGCCTTCCTCTTGGCATTTGCTATTCTGAGACTTCAGCCCTTGAATGATCGAGTATATTTCCCCAAATGGTATCTTAAGGGCATAAGGAATAGCCCGAGAGGGTCCAGACGAGCACTCTTTGGGAAGTTTGTAAACTGTGACTTCAGGACTTATTTGCGGTTTCTGAATTGGATGCCAGCTGCTTTGAAAATGCCTGAGCCTGAGCTTATAGATCATGCTGGTCTAGATTCAGCCGTTTATATTCGTATTTACCTTCTTGGGTGAGCTCGTTTGCTCTGCATATGATCAGTATAGCTTGTAGTGGAAACCCTTTGAATAGAATGATGATGCACGCTTTCTGTAATTTGTTTCACAGCTTGAAAATTTTTATCCCTATAACTGTCCTATCACTTTTGGTCTTGGTCCCTGTCAATATGACCGGAGGAAGATTAGAACATACTAAGGATCTGAAGTTCAGTGATATCGACAAACTTTCTATTTCCAATATTCCCCGTGGATCCCAAAGGTTCGAGAACTGATTTTTGCACTTCCCATTCTCTTTAGCTTCTCTATTGAGTTCTTCGTCTGCACAGTTAACTTTCAGATCATGATTCTTCTTGTTGTATAATGTTACAATTTGAGCAACTATGTTGCTCTGCAAGTGTTCGTGTTAGAGTTCTTAATATCATGCTCTGTTACTTCAGATTGTCTCTCATGTCTTGTTGATCCTTCCAGGTACTGGGCTCATATAGCCATGGCATATGCTGTTACATTGTGGACATTTTATGTGCAGTACCAGGAATACAAAATTATAGCACATATGAGATTACGGTTTCTAGCTGCTGAAGGTCGTCGGCCTGATCAGTTTACGGTCAGTTCTATTAAGCCGATCTAACCTCAGTAAACATATTCATTTTTTGACATTTTTTTTTATTTTGCCGTAGTAGTGGAGCTTGATTGTTTGTTCACAATTCACATAGCTGCGCTGACGCTCTATTAATGTTATACTAGTATAGCATTTGTTTCAAAGATTTAAGTTTTAGTACTCCAAGTGTGTTTCTATAACCTCTTAGCATAGAACTGTATTTTATTGCCGGGCATCCTACCAGAACTATTTTAAGATATTCAATTACTTGGCCTTTATTTTCATTCTCTCTGTCAATACTATTTTTCCTTTTCCAGGTTCTTGTGAGGAATGTTCCTCCGGATCCCGATGAATCAGTTAGCTCACATGTGGAGCATTTTTTTTGTGTGAATCACCCAGATAATTATCTTTTACATCAGGTCTCTATCTATATGTTTGTGAACTTGACACAAAAAGTATCTTATCCAGCATTGCATATCTTCTCTGTCCCCTCATCAAATCGTTATGTGAACTATAGGTTGTATATAATGCAAATAAGCTCGCGGGTTTGGTTGCAGAGAAAAAAAGTTTTCAGAATTGGCTTGTTTATTACCAGACAAAGCATGAACGAAACCCTTCAAAGAGGCCAACTACTAAAGTATTACAAACTTGTTGGTCATTCTCTTTGTTTGATTATTTGAAATACATTTTCTCATTTCTATCGTCTCATATCTTACACCGTATAGACAGGATTGCTTGGCCTCGTAGGAAAAACTGTGGATGCTATCTATTATTATACGGATAAGATCGAGCGGCTGAAACAAGAAGTCAGTTCCTTCTAGCTTCTAGTTCTCTGCAGTTGATTCTTACTACCTTTACCTATACTCTTTTTAATTGAAGTTATTTTATTTGTAGTACATCTTCCTCCCTTCTTGTTGTCGTGAATACATTTATCATGTATTGCAATAGAATTAGATGTTAGCTCGCCCTTGACTAGCTACCTCGTTGGTGTTTCATGAGAATAGAAATGAGTGTAACAGGGAAATATCGAACATTAATCACTGGCTTCAAAATTAGGGAATAGCATAACCTAATAAGTCACTTGCAGCACTTTCTTGCTTTTACTTCATGAGCTTGTTCTACTTAACATGGATTCCAATGAGAAATTAGCCTTCATAGCAAGTATAATCTGCAATGAGGAAAGACCAAATAATAATTCTAATGTCAATAGAAGTCTCATGAAGGAAAAATGACATATAATAATTAGTCGTAGATCGAAATGTATTTCGAAGGAGCTGAATTTTCTGTGACATTCTTATCTTCTTTAACTGTATTTGCATTATTCTTGAAGGAAGCTCAAGAAAGAGAAAGGGTTTTGAGCGACTCTAAGGCTATCGTACCTGCAGCGTTTGTCTCATTCAGGTCACGGTGGGGAGCAGCTGTTTGTGCCCAAACTCAACAGTCTAGTAACCCTACTATATGGTTGACTGAGTGGGCTCCTGAACCACGCGACGTATATTGGGAAAATTTGAGAATACCCTATGTTGAACTTGCCATCCGCAGACTGATCATGGCTGTGGCCCTCTTTTTCCTTACATTCTTCTTCATGATTCCAATTGCTTTTGTGCAGTCTCTTGCTAATATTGAGGGCATCGAGAAAGTTTTTCCATTCTTAAAGCCACTTATCGAAATGTGAGTTCTCTCATCCAAGTGTAACAAACAGATGACTGTGATTGCTTACCAGAAGTTAATAATGTATCGTGACTGCATTCCAGGAAAACTGTAAAGTCTATAATTCAAGGCTTTCTCCCTGGAATTGCTCTCAAGATATTTTTAGTTCTTCTTCCAACAATTCTCATGACCATGTCAAAAGTAGAGGGATTTGCGTCACTCTCGTCGTTAGAGAGGAGATCTGCCGGGAAATATCATTTGTTCATTCTAATAAATGTTTTCCTTGGAAGCATTATTACGGGCACCGCATTCGAGCAGCTGCACAGTTTTATGCATGAGCCTCCCACAGAGTAAGATAAGCCAAAAGTTTTCTAACTCCTAGGAAGTTCTTTTTTTACTATTGGTTACGATTGCTGGTTGAAATGGCGTATCCATATGATGGAAAGATGGAGCATCTGTTCTATGCCAACAGTATTACACACTGTTGTATCTTTTTGGTTTTTGCCTGCTTATCTTATAATACATGCTGTAACATTTTGTTTCTTGCCTGCTTATCTTATAATATTTATGCCAATTGAAGCTGGAACCTCGTTAGGTTTGTGTCACAAATCATCCCCTAAAGAGCAGTTTCAGTCTCATACATTTTCCTTAGAAGACTCAATATTCGGTACTGTGCATAGTTAACTAGCTGATAGAAGACTCTGTTGGAAATATTAGTCCTTTTAGTGAATAATGGGTTTCTTTTGCAATATGTTGTAACACAAAATAAGGATTTTTTTCTGGTCCCATTTCTTTTTGAGTGTGTGCAGGATACCTAAAACTGTTGGTGTAGCTATACCAATGAAGGCTACATTTTTCATCACATATATTATGGTTGATGGATGGGCAGGAGTTGCAGCTGAAATCCTGCGACTAGTTCCTCTAATAACTTTTCATCTAAAGAATACGTTCCTCGTAAAGACGGAGGAAGATAAAGAGCAAGCTATGGATCCGGGTAGCTTGGACTTCGCTACATATGAACCTCGGATTCAACTTTATTTCCTGCTTGGACTTGTTTATTCTACAGTCACGCCTATACTTCTTCCCTTCATCGTTGGATTCTTTGCCTTCGCATATTTGGTCTTCCGCCATCAGGTAATGTGATGTGAGTAACAACTATCATCATGGCCAAGCCATATGTTTGCTAATAGTTGTACCTTCGCTGGTTTTGCAAGATTATTAACGTCTATGACCGGAAATATGAGAGTGCTGCAGCCTTCTGGCCAGGGGTCCATAGGCGTCTTATTATAGGCCTTATTATTTCCCAGCTGTTGTTCATGGGGTTGTTGAACACGGAAGAAGCTACTGATTCAACACCAATGATTCTTGTTCTTCCTATTCTAACCATATGGTTCCATTGGTTTTGCAAGGGACGGTTTGAATCTGCATTTGTGAGATACCCGCTGCAGGTTTAAACTGGCGATCAAATTTCATAAGCAAGAGCTGATAATTGACTGAAAGGAAAAGCTGCTCACCGCTTGTTTCTTTTTTGTTATCTGTGAACAGGAGGCAATGGTGAAGGATACACTGGAAAAGGCAACAGATCCCACACTAAATTTGCGTAGTTACCTGCAAGATGCATATGTTCACCCGGTTTTCAAAGGTGGGCTTCTCAAGCCACCAGTAATTGATGATGAAGAGGACGCTTTGCTTGTGGCAACCAAGAGGACTTCTCAAAGAGGGAGTAAAATACAATCGGATGCAAGTTCAGAAGTTGGTGTCACGCTTCCTTAATTCGTCAGTCGTGGAGCAACAAACCACTGCCATTCATTTAAGTTAGGTTTGGTGGATTTAAGCATGGTCGCATCTTAGATATTCCGACTTCCACATATTCCTGCTAACTAAAAATGCAAACCTAAATGGTGACCAGTGCTGAACAAACTGACCTCCACAGAAGCTTTCAGAGGAACAACTTTTTCTGCCTGCCGTGAAAAGTCCACACTCCAGTGACTCCACACAACCTGAGACCTCACATATATGATATTGCATTTTACGTGACTGACCATTGTGACATAATGATGTTAATCTCATATGTTATTTGTTGGGAAATGGTGATCTTGAAGATTAATGTCTAATTAGTCTAAATTAGACTAGCCCAAAATATTATGAAGATAGTCCAAAAAGAAATTTTGGAGCCCAAAGAAAAAAAGAAGTCTAACACTAGAGTCTTATGAAAAAGTCTAGAATTATGTGGAGGAGTGTGGACATATGATATTTTAGTGGAATATTCTAGTAGCACAATTATAGCCGTTAGATTAAACTAATCTACACCGTCCATTAAGGAAGTGAAGTAGTATAAATAGGTGAATATTGTATGAGTTGTGTGCACTTGAGTTGTGAGTGACACACTAGTGTGAGAGTGAGTGAAAGAGTTTTTTCATTGTGATTTTGATCCAATAAATAAAATTCTACTATGTTGGGAAATTAAATGAGTATAACATTGATATGATAAGGCATATAAGTTATGGGACATCAAAGCTGGTAAGGCCCTATATGCCCTCAGATAAACATTGATAAGAGTTTGTTAGTAAGAATTGAAGTTGGAAACACTGAAGGAAGCGTGGGATATCTTGGCGTCACTCTTCTCAAAGAAGAATCCCGCTAGACTTCAATTACTGGAGAGAGAGAGTTAATGGACACCACTCAAGGTACGCTCTCTATCAATGAATACTTTTTCAAGATAAAAAATTTGTGCCGCAAAATAGAACAGTTGGATGATGAACCCAAACTTGGAGATGATCAGAAAAGAAGACTTATTATAAATGGATTAAGACCTGAGTATAATAGCTTCATAGCGGCACTACAAGGATGGCCTAAACAACCATCGCTATTAGAGTTGGAAAATCTACTAGCAAATCAAGAAGCTTGGGCACAACTAATGGCGAAATCGACTATTAAAGGAGAGACTAAGGGGGAGATGCAAACAGATGAAGCACTTTACTGTGCTAGAAAATCAAGTCAGAGATACGATAAAGACAATTACAAAAGAGAGCATAAAGAAGGTAAGATCACTCATTGTCAACATGAATCTGATAGTGAAGAAGACTCTCATAAAGAATATTATCATCAAGTATTAAATAAGCGACGTGACAGAGGAGAATGTTTCACTTGTGGCCGCAAAGGACACTTTACTAGAGATTGCCGATTTGGAAATAAGGTACAAGGAAACTTTACAAAGACGGAGCAGAGATATGATGATAGTGAAGATGAGTGAGATTTTGAGACAGCATTTGTTGAAATTAAGGAATACGAAAATGTAACTGAAGAAGAGGAGTGAGATCTTTCAGATCATAGCTATGATGATCTATGGATAGAAGACTTGGAGAATGACCACGATTGTAAGATAGCTGCAAACTCTGTCGCAAGAGAGTTGGATGAGGAAAAGTTTGAGGATGATGAGTTTGTTGAGTTTGAGACGGAGCAAGATGGCCCTAGAGAGGAGATGTTAGCTGACTTCGTGGGGGGTCACGAAGGAATGGAGTTGGTAGCTATGCAACCAGATGTGCGAGGCTGGCTGGAGGATGCAGGTCTCATTAAGAGTCAAGTATTGATGGATTGGAAATCATGAGCGAGAGCATTCGGAAGAGCAACGCTAATAAAGAAGAGAAGTTTGTTGAGCAGACAGTTAAGAAGCAGGGGGAGCTAAAGGAAATTACTCAGACCAAGAAACTTTAAGTGTTCAATGTGGATCACAAAAGAAGATAAAGAGGACTTTGGTGAAATTAGGCGCGGTGCGAAATACTGAAGAATGCTTAAGAAGGTTCACAAGCTCAGAGAATATGTTAAAGACAAGACAAAGTGATTCGGAGCTGTCAAATTTCAAGAAAAGCTGGTTGAAGAGGGTAGACAAGATCAGATCAAACAAGACAAATTTGATATTGGAGCAAATATTAAGAGGCCATTGCAAAGAGTAGAGAATTAGGTATTGAGGGGGAGTGTTGAAGATCAATGCCTAATTAGGCTAAATTAGACTAGCCCAAAATATTATGAAGATAGCCCGAAAAGAATTTTGGAGTCCAAAAAGAAAAAGAAGTCCAACACTAGAGTCTTATGAAAAAATTTATAATTATGTGGACGAGTGTGGACATAGGATATTTTAATGAAATATTCTAATAGCATAATTATAGTCGTTAGATTAAACTAATCTCCACCGTCCATTAGAGAGGTGAAATAGTACAAATAGGTGAGTATTGTATGAGTTGTGTGCACTTGAGTTATGAGTGACACACTAGTGTGAGAGTGAGTGAAAAAATTTCTCCATTGTGATTTTGATCCAATAAATAAAATTCGTCTTTTTGTGGAAATTCAACAGGTGAAACTTCATATTATACGTATAAAGGATATATGTGCAGAAATTTACATTTCATAGTGATCTCTAAGATTAAATAGGCTATTCATAAAAATCTAGGTTGTGGATTAGCTGGAACTGTGCAGCATAAATTACAATGAGTGCTAGAGTCGCCGTAGTTTTCAACGATCAGCTTAGCAGCTGTGCCCATCGACTTGACTCCCCCGAGTCCCAGCAAGGCTAATGCCAGTTCCTCTTCATTCCAACTCATTAATCCTTTGCTGAGCCTCTTCAAGACATCCAAATCGATATCCGCCACCCACAATGGGGCGCATGCCACCATCAAGCTTACAAATCCCAACAGATATGCCCGCCAAGTAGCCCAGTCACAGCCGATAGATATTTGTCCATCAATCACACTAGCAACGAATTTCAAATGATCCCCTAGCACTTTTGACCTTCGTCTTGATGATGGGGACACAGAATCCACGCCCCATGCAAATGCCCCACACATAATAGCAAAATACGCTAGTGCATATCCTCGAAGCATGGCAACCATACCGGTAGACTCTACGCTTTCTTGTTTTAGTCGGTGAACTGAAATGAACCATGAAGGCAATTTCTCTTTAATTAAGGTTTGCACCAGAAGCAATCCTCCAGATATCCAAATTATTGAAGCTCCAAGAGAAGCTGCAAGTCTAATTCGTGTCATCGCATTGTCCAGAGATATCAAGCCGTATTTCATGTTAAATTTTGATTTCTTCAGCTTCTCAGGTGGATTCATGTGCAGCCCACTTCGAGCAATGTCTCCAACAGATTGCATTAAAATAGAGAGCATTTCTTCTGTCAGAAACATGACATCCCTCACTGCACGATGCACTCCTAGATAAAGGATCCCAGGTGCAACAGGGGCTATTCCACCAGCGAAATGCGAGCCAAATCCATGACCAAGTAGAGTTCCAACACCACATCCAACATGAGAGCTATTTAGGTCTAGAATGGAAGTAAAGCAGCTTTTGATGAGTTGCACTACTGCATCGCGGTTGTGGTGGAATACAGTACGTGTAGCATAGAAAATAAGGTAGTCACTCCAACGCCTTGCTTTCTGGGTCCACAAGGCGGCTATGATTGGCATACATGGCCATGGACAGCTTGCGGCAAGGGCATTTAAACCTGGACCGACCAGGTATAAGAAGCGATCAGCCACACCATCAAGTCTATAGGTAATAGTCAGACTTACAAGAGCAGCTAAAGGCAAAGGAATTGATGCTGGATAACTTCCCCCTGGAAAAAAAAAAGTTCAACTGAGTATTACTGTCAGCACCACACATTATTCATACACAATGTATGAAAACGAAAGCATGTATTCACAACAGCAAATATTAACACACCTACAAAAAGACTTGGAACGTTGACACCAGTGGCAGCTATATTTTGCTTAATCTGCTGCTCGACCATCGCTAGATTTGCGGCAGGACTTGGCCAATCCGTTCCATTCATAGAAGCGGGCTTCCAGATACCACGAGTCACTTCGGCCGAAAAGTAACTCATGATAGTGGCCAAAGATGCAGGAAGAAGATCAGCAAGACTTTTGAGCCCTTAAGAAAATGAAAAAAAAAAGGTTGAAATCAATTACTGTGATAATGGTTGCACGTGTATATTACTAGAATTAATAAATATGTTAACGGTAGTAAATAACGGATTATACAATTGAAACTGCAAACAATGTACCAAATCTATCCACACTAACTGGACTAACCTGTGACTAATTCTCGTGGAGACAGTCTCCCATGAGCACATGCAGTCAGAGCAGCATCAAGAGCAAATGGTACGGCTTCCAATATATCCCAAGCCTGTAAATTGAGACCAGGATCATTTCCAATATAAGAACCAGATAAGCTTGGACTTCCAGACTTCACTGGACTCAAAGGTTGGCTGTCTTTTTTTATCTTTCTGAACATCATATTCAGTAATTTCTCCACTATTTGGTGGACAGGCGTCCCAGGAACAAGCCCCACAAGAGTGGAGGCTATGCATGCTTGTAGCTGCTGATACCAGCAGTTCAACTTAGGGAAGAAGTCCATAAATAAGGGCTTTGTAGATCTTGGGTTCAAAAAACTTGGCAGCCTTCTATGACTTCGATATAAGGATTGGCCACCAGAATGTGCCAATTGGGAGTTTCGGATTAGTAATAAATATTCTGGAGTTATTTGATAACCCACTGGAGTCACATCTCCGGTTACATGTTCCATTGGTGACTGATAAAACCTCCACAACTTCAGAAGAAGAGTGAAAGCATTGGAGAAAATTGCATGAGAGGTTAATTCTTCCCCAGTGGGAAGAGTCCATGAGATGGTGGGTTTACAGGACCCGAAGGCTTCACATATTGGCATCAGTGCTCCAGCAAGTTGAGGGACCTGTGCGCATCAATTCCATGTGCAACGTATAATCAAACTTGCATAAGGTAGAATAATTATCATGCAAATTGCATGCCTACATACCTACACAGTTCAAAAGGAAGTGTTCTGACATAATATTGGAGAAAGAGAATGTCTGAACATTCTTCATTACTAACTCACCATGCCATGAAGGGAGAATATCTGCACATTGTCTGTAGTTGCTATTCCAAGAATAAGAACATTCAAGAATACAGCAAGATCAATCAAATAGCACTCGCTTTGAACTCTATTTTCAGGATCCGGAGAAGATAATAATCTAGTGATCAATGTAACAGAATGCTCCTGCAAGCACGAACAACCCCACAAATAAAAATTAATCTAAATTGTAAAGGATCAAACGAACCTCACGTAGAATATATCCTTGCATATATAGAACTCTTAAAATATATGTCTTAGAAAAATGTCAGGTATTCTGCTTTTTTTTACTTGTATGTTCCAACCATGAAGCAGTGTAGCGCCACAAATAATTTTGGCCGCAGCAATCTTATCATCATTTGATCCATTGACAGCAATCTCATGAACTTTTTCAATCTCAGCTAAGCTTCCAGAATGCCAAAAAAAATATATCAAAGTTAGATTCCATATCACTAATTATTTTGAAATCCTAGATTCTCAATTGGTTTAGAACAAGGCCGTGCATACCTTGAAGCTGGAACTGATATCAAGGCATTTATCAATGAAGGTGTTAAAGGTGATCCCTTCATCAAAGAAGACCAGCCTAGCATTTCTCCTGTAACACCACGAGGTGCTTGGTTGTAACTTGTCTTCACATAGCCAGGCCACAAATATGCTGATGTGTCAAGTAAATTTCTTGTGATGCATGCCTCAACAATCAGGTGTCGCAGATTTCCAGCTAAAAACAAACAAAAAAAGTGGGTTCATTTACAAATCAATATAACGGAAAAATCCTCAGGATGGTCATATACAATATGCTAATTAACTATTAAAAAAAAGTAGAATTACCTTATATGAGAATGCATGAAATGCACTATCAGTCTATTACATGAATGTACTAGCTAGAATACAAATTGTGAGAGAGACATTCTTTTGCTTACATGTGTGGAAAAATGACTATGCAGGCACTTACAATAATTCGATGGCATATCATGAACTTCTGGACGCTCATCTGGTGCAAGCCCTGAAACAAGTAGCATTGCTTTGGCGGCTGCCTGATTGGCAGCCATAACAAGAGGCTGTGGTGCAGCTAACAAGCCTTCAAAATTCCCAAGGAACTGTAAACTGGAAATTAATTCCTCACGACATGTTGTAGCTGTAGATTGCCCTTTGATTTGATTTGATGAGACACATTCTGTTACATCAGCCAGCGAACTCTCCTCTGACTCAATGATATTGACAATTGCAAGAGTTGTAATCGACAACAGCATGCATAGGCAAGTATCCAGTCGGGGCACTGGACCTTCACAAGGATCCTTTTCCTAAAACAAATTGAGTGATTAGATTAGAAAGGATTTTATATCTTTATCTCAAAAGGGGAAAAAGTCATTGTCAGATTATACAGATGGCATTGGAACTTGTTGTGACTATCTATATCCTAAAAAAAGCAGAAAATGACCAAAATCCACAATGAAACTAGACTTAAATGGGACTCAAAAGTGATTCCCCCAGAAAAAATATGTGGCCAAGGCTTCGAAAGCACAAACTCCAAAGATAAACAGTGAAACAGAACCATGAATCTTATGATACTAAATAAAGGACACTGATGTAAAGGATCAATTTAAACATCAACTAATAGAGAGATGCAACCATAGTAGAGATACAAGTACTGGGACAAATGTGTAAATGAACAGATTAACAAAAGGAATTACTCTTTGAACAAGACGTAAAGCCGCAATCCACAGACCCAAAAAAGTATTGTGCCAGGTTGTGTAATTAATGGCCTTAAGAGCCTGTACCAAATCTGCATCGAGAGCATGAAGACTATAAGAATTGACGCATAAAGGTCCAACTTATGCATGCATGCATTGAAGAAATTTTCCATACTAGTAAGGGTTTCAACTGCACTTGTGGCTACTACTTGTGATCCATCCATTGCATCTTCGAGAAAGATATCAATGGGGAGCCAAAGCGAAGACCAACTAGCACCATGAGATTGTCCAGCAGAGGATGTAAGTGGATTGGAAGCCGTAACAGCATGAAAAGCATTTTTTGAACTTGTCTTGGACTCTCGAGACAAGACTTGCCGTTCATCAGATGTTAGCCGCAGAATTGACTCTGGAGTAATATATTTTGACAATCGGAGAACACTAGAGTTGGTGGACAGAATTTTGACTCGTTGAACAAAACATTGCCATTGCAGAGGCCTGATAATAATTTCAAGTCAGAAAGGAAAGAAAAGAAAATTGTTCAAAATATTTCATACATATCAGCAACATTGTTTGAACCAAATATCACCATACTAAATCAACATAAATAAAATGGAATAAGTATAGGATAAATCTTATCAATATGAGTAACATATTATATGAGGTTACTTACAGGTTCCGTCGTGCAAGGTAAATAACTCTGCTTGTAACTTTGTCTTGCAGCATGCCCCCAATTATCTCAACACCAATGTGGGAATTCAACTTCCGCAGTTCCTCTAGGCGTTCTCTTCTCTGTTCGTCAAAAGTTTCCTGCCCATCAATTTCCATATCTTGGGACAGCAACAGAATTGGCCATGGTGAGCCCTTATCTATAGTCAGTTCCAGCAACCCTTCATCATCTAATGAAGTGTCAAGCAACAACCACATGGAGGAGAAAACAAAAATAGCATAAAGCTGCCATGGATCACATGCAGAAAGCCCAAAGACCTTAGAAAGGCGAAGAGTATTATCTACATGTGTCATCATCCTGCACACAGAAAAATGATGAACCAGAGGTTGCTATCCCGCAATGTTAATTTTTTTTTTTTTAGCAAAACCTCTATTTTCAGATCAATATAAAAAAAAAGCTAATGTAAGATGAAATAACCAAAACATGTCCTAATAATGACTATGAAGAAACTTGAGTCGTACTCTTCCATAATTGGCTCATCACTCTTTGTTACAAGAGAGTACACATTTCGCTTCAGAAGCTCCAAATAAAGCCGAAAAGCAACAGGATTGACTCTTCGCATTGGTATCACCCTGCAAAATAAATAAATAACGGATCAAAAATCAAAACAAAGCAGATGCATTTTTTCCACTTTTATGTTCCAGTTAACATCTCAAATCTCAATGTGCCAGTGCCAGAACAAAACATCCTATTTTATACAAGAATGGCATCATTTATTGTTGACTATGCAATGAAGCCCAGTGCTACATTTCCAAATGATACCACAAAACTCTGAAGTCACAAAGTAATCCCACATTAAAATCATCAGTCAAGTACCCTTCCTCCAACCGAAAATCAAATCCAACAAATAATGCTGATTCACCCTAAGACAACTGCAAAAATCAAATTAAGAAAATCAATGTGTTCTTCTTATTTTTTATTATGGAAAAAACAATAAGCATTCAGTCCAACAGATCAAGAACATATCAAACCTGGAAGGGAGCAGCGCGAAGAGGATGACAGGATGGATGATCTTAGCAGTCACGGCGCTCTCAAGGAACTTCCACGTGGAGGGCACGTGATTATCCCAGAAGATATGCGAGACAAGGACATGAGCCAGGTCGACGGACGGCAGAGTCAGTCCGTTAGAATTCAACACGGAGGCGACTCGCGCCGCCCATGCCGGCGGATTGACATTATTCTCCTGCGCCGATTTGGTTATCTCCAGAACCGAGTTCCACACCGCCGCCATTTTGGGAAAATTGACTGCAACCGGTTACTCGGTTGTGATCGGAGAAGAAGTAGGTCGATTCATGGGGGAGAAATTGCTAGTAAAAGTCGCAGCTTTGTTTTAAAACAAAAAAAACGGAGGCGTCAAGTTTGAAGGCGGGGAGGGGAGGAACGACTTCCAAGTTTTGGTTTGCGTTTGCTTGTCTGGTTTAGCAGAATATGGAAATATTACTTGTATCAATTCGACCCTCCTGCCTAATTTTCTGCATTAATATTATCGAAGGGTAAAGAGTTATTAATGTTTACAACTACAAGGTCCATATCCTTTTCAGAATTCAAACAGGAGTAATCAACCAGGCGGAAATTAATTAAAAAATTATTGGCAGTCCTTTACAGAGTACTCCCTCCGTCCTCTAATACATGTCGTTTACGGTTAATTTGAGTAGATTAAGGTGAAGTTAATGCTAGCGGTTGAACAAATTTAATAGGTAGGTGGTTAACATTTTTTTGAAAAAGTTCGTGCAAAAAGTAAAATTGGTAGATGATTATTGGTGAGAAATGTATTCTTTATTGATTATGATAATGAAGTGATTAATGTTTGACATTTTAAGGTAGTTGTTGATATTAAATACGCATTGAAAATTGGTAAGTGACAAGTAAAAGTGGACAAAAAAATTCGGTTAAGTGACATGTAAAAGAGGACAGAGGAAGTACTCCATATTAACATTATGTTTAATCATTAATAAAAATATAGCATATTATAAAAATAATAATATTTTAAAAATTGAATTTCTGGTGACAAGTTTAATTGATGTTATTCTTTAATGATTAAGACGTTTTTGATGGCGAAACTGTAGCCATGGTCAGCGAAATGGACATTTTTGAGGAGAAATGGCTCAGTCAAATTAAGACACGGCACACTGAAGTTGAAAACATATAAGAAGGTAGGCGGACTGTGTTTCGTAGTTTTTGCATTATTGTTGGAATACAGACGGTGTCGGATCGAGAGCGAGGGAAGTGAGCATTTCGAGCAGAGCAGACGGCGTCGTATTGAGTGTATCTCCTTCTTGGTGCTCTGTCCTTCCTCTTGTGTTTATATATCAGTGTTGTACTCCTTTTTTAATCAATAAGAAAGATATAAGATTCTATTTACTTTGCTCTCAAATCGTCAAACCCTAGTTGATCTTCAACATGATATCAGACGTCTACATCTCGACAAATTTATCTCAATTTCCGGCCTAATCTTGACGATCCTGTTACTCGTTTCATAACCTGCTTGGTTTCTGCGCAACATGTCTGATGATCTCAGCTCGTCGCCGGTTCCAGCGTCGTCTGATTATGCGGCGCTAAGCATGCGGCATCCATTCTTCATCAGGCCATGTGATCATTCAGGTGCTAAAATCACCTTTATACTACTTACTGGTGCTGAAAATTACTATCAGTGGCGACATTCTATCACCAAAGCCTTGTCGACTCGAAACAAATTATGGTTTCTTGATGGTTCTTTGACAATTCCGGCTTCTACTGACGCTCTATATCCTGATTACTTGTGTGCCAAAGACAATGTTCTGTCTTGGAGTAGTCATACGGTTTCTTCCGAAATTACGTGCACCATACTCTATGTTGATACTGTGAAAGATATGTGGTCAGCTCTGGCTACTCTGTTTGGGGAGAACACCGAGCCAAGAGTCTTTCATTTAGAGTAAGCATTGTCTTTAACGTTTCAAGAAAATACCACAGTTGCATCTTATTTTGCGAAATTGAAATGCCTTTGGGATGAGTTGGATAATATGCGTGGTCTTCATTCTTGTAAGTGTGGAGTTAACTGTGAACTTCGCCATGATTTAGACACATATTTTGAAAAGAAAAAGGGGATGAAGTTTCTTATGGGTCTCAAGGAAGATCATGCTGCTATTCGAAGTCAAATTGTTAATATGAAGCCATATCCGCCTCTAGATGAGGCATACAGCATGGTTTTGAGAGATGAGAGTCAATGGCAGTATGCTTTGCAATCAATCCCTGAAGCAACTGCTTTTTCTGCCAGACAACATAACTACTCCAATAATCCCAGGCAACCTGATGCTACAACATACCTGAACAATGTTGATCCCAAAAGACAAGCTTCTGATTAATCTGTTCAGTGCACTTACTGTAAGAAACATGGACACTCGCGTCATCAGTGTTGGAAATTGGTGGGCTACCCTTCTAGTCACAAGTTGTACACTGAACCCACGCAGCAACAACTCCAAAACAGGAAGAGATTTGCGGCTGCCAATGCATGGGGCCTGTTATTACTCAGCCTATCATTACTCAGCCTGTCATCACTCAGCCTGCCCTCACTGAGTCATCTCAGGCTTCTGCTTCAGCTGCTGCTTTCACTCCTGAACAGATTCAACAGATTATTGTTATTATGAAGGTAGAATAAGCTGCTGGCTCAATCCCATGGCAGGTATAGCTCTAACTAACTCTGTTATTGGGAGTTTCAATTCTTGGATCTTAGACTTTGGGGCTACCCATCATATTACTAACAATTTTTCTGCCCTCTATGATACTCAACCCTCTAAATTATTCATTCATCTACCTAATGGTGTGTTAGCTCCTGTAACACATACAGGGTTAGTGCAGCTGTCTCCACAAATTCTTCTCACCAATGTCTTTTTCTCACCCTCCTTTCATTACAATCTCATTTCCATTACCTAACTATTGGCTGGAACTGATCTTAAAGTCATATTCTCATCTTCCCTTTGCCTTTTACAGGACCTCAGAGTGAAGAGGAACCTAGTTATTGGTAAGACTGTCTTGGGTTTGTATTACTTCCACAATGCAAATACATCTTCCCCAGCTTCCATATCATCTATCTCTCATATATCCTTTGAACATCTCTGACATATAAGGCTTGGACATGTTTCTGATCAAATTTTAAGACATAATCCTTCTATCCAGTTTTCACAAATCAATGATTCTTCTAGTCAATTTCCTTGTGAAATTTGTCCTTTGGCTAAACAACCAAGGCTAGTCTTTCCAGTTAGTAAGTCCTCTACATCTCATATCTTTGATTTAGTTCATTGTGATGTTTGGGGACCTCATAAAGAGGGAACATATGATGGTCACTTCTATTTTCTCACATTAGTTGATGATCATAGTAGAGCCACTTGGACATACTTGATGTCAAATAAATCCAATGTTTCTTCCATTCTCTGTCATTTTGTCTCCTATGTCCAAACTCAGTTTCACAAAGTTCTTAAATCCTTTAGAACTGATAATGGTATTGAGTTCACTTCTACTGCTATAAAAAAAAATTTCTTGTCTCAAGGCATCTCTCACCAAACTAGCTATCCCTATACCCCTCAACAAAATGGGAGAGTTGAAAGAAAACATCGCCAACTCTTGAACATTGCCAGATGTCTTAGGTTTCAGTCCAATCTTCCCTTGTCCTTTTGGGGAGATTGTATTTTGACAGCTACATATATCCTAAACAGGTTGCCATCTAGAGTCTTACAACATAAATCACCCTTTGAACTATTGACAGGTCATCCTCCTTCTTATGACCATCTTAAAGCCTTTGGGTGTCTTTGTTTTGCAACCTCAGTTCAGCCTCACAAATCCAAGTTTGATCCTAGCGCACTTAAATGTGTCTTTGTTGGATACCCTACTAGCAAGAAAGGATACAAATTGTTTTATCTGAAGCATAATACAGTGCTGTTTAGCAGAGATGTTCACTTTTATGAAAATGTCTTTCCTTTTCTTCTATCTGGTTCCACTGGTTTTCATACTGGAAATCACTTATCTTCTACTTGTGACTTGTGTCCTCTGCTTTCCACTGCTGGTTCTGACAATGACACAGTCCAGATTCCAGTAGCTCTTAATTTTTCTTCACCTGATCATCCCACTGGTGATCCTACTTCTTCTCACAATTTTATTGATCATCCCACTGATGATCGTTCATTTAAATCCACCAGACTCAGAAAGCAACCTTAATGGCTTTCTGATTACATAATACCTCCCAAGATAGGCGTTCCATTCCCTCAGGCTACTCTCACGAAACAGGTTCTTTATCCTCTTTCCAATTATGTTTCACAAGCTAACCTTGCTCCTCATTACTCTGCCTTTGTTACTAGCATCTCCTCTGTCACAACTCCAACCTCATACACTTCTGCTTCCCATTTTCCTGTTTGGATTAAGGTCATGTAGTCTGAGTTACAGGCATTGGAACAGACAAAAACATGGCAAGTTATAGAGTGCCCTGCAGGGATTAAACCAGTTGGTTGTAAGTGGATTTATGAGGTGAAATTTAAACCTGATGGCACAATTGAGCGTCACAAAGCGAGACTGGTTGCGAAAGGTTATACCCAAACTGCAGGCCTTGATTATTTTGAAACGTTTGCGCCAGTCACTAAAATGGTCACAGTACGAGCTGTGTTGGCAGTAGCTGCAGTGAGGAAATGGCCGCTTCATCAATTGGATGTTTCGAATGCCTTTTTACATGGGGACTTATACGAGGATGTTTATATGAAGATTCCTTCTGGTTATAAACTGTCCAACAGATCTGCCTTTCACAATCCCGTCTGTAAGCTGCTCAAATCACTTTGTGGTCTGAAACAAGTCCCCCGATAGTGGTTCTCCAAGCTTAGTACAACTCTGAAAGGCTATGGGTTCGAACAGGCAGCTTATGATCACTCTATGTTTGTCTATGATCGGCATTCTTAGTTTCTGGTATTGTTAGTCTATGTAGATGACATACTTCTCACCGGAGACTCTCTTCAAGCAGTCACAGACTTAAAGGCTTACTTAGCCAGTCAATTTCAAATTAAAGACCTTGGAGCATTGAAGTATTTTTTGGGTATTAAAATTGCGCGATCCTCTAAGGGTATATATCTCTGCCAACGTAAATACTTCTTAGACATTCTTCAAGAGTGTGGTCTTACTGCTTCAAAGCCAACATTGACACCTATGGATGCTAATGTCAAATTGACTACCTCTGCGCCTCTATTGACATAGCCTGATACTTTTAGGCGTCTCATTGGCAAGCTGGTTTACTTCACCATCACGTGTCCTTATATAACATATGCTGTCAATACTCTCTGCCAATTTCTCTCTGCCCCAACAGAGCTTCATATGCAGGCTGCAGTTCGTATTGTCAAGTATCTCAAGGGTTCCCCAGGTGAAGGCTTACTTTACCCTTCGCAAACAGAACTTCGTCTTACAGGATATTCTGACTCTGATTGGGCTTCCTGCGCGCAAACTCATCGGCCTGTCACTGAATTCTGTGTCAAACTTGGGGATTCTCTCATCTCTTGGAAAAGTAAAAAGCAATCGACAGTTGCTCGGTCATCTGCAGAAGCCAAGTACATAGCATTAGCTCACCTGTCATCTGAGATAGTCTGGCTGGTAAATGTACTAGAACTCTTGAAGGTACCATCTCTGCGACCAGTTACCGTGCTCTCTGATAGTCGCTCCGCAATTGCAATTGCAATTGCGTCGAATCCGGTATTCGACAACGCACTAAACACATTGAGCTGGACTGCCATTTTGTTCGTGAGAGAATTCAGAGTGGTCTTCTTCATCTTCAGCACGTCTCGAGTTCAACACAACTGACAGAATGTCTCACCAAGGCTCTTCCGACGTCTGCTTTTCTGCGGCTGAAACACCAGTTAGGCTTATACAACCTGTATAATGCCTAACTTGAGGGGGTGTTGGAATATAGACGGCGTCGTATCGAGAGAGAGCAAGGGAAGTGAGAATTTGGAGCAGAGCAGACTGGCGTCGTATTGATTGTGTCTCCTTCCTGCTGCTCTGTCCTTCCTCCTCTTGTGTATATATATCAGTCTTGTACTCCTTTTCTAATCAATGAGAAAGATACAAGATTCTATTTACTTTGCTCTCAAATCGTCAAACCCTAGTTGATCTTCAACAATTATGAACAAAACCCTTGCTCCTTATCCCTTCCAGATGCAAAATATTCCATCTTTTCACACTTGGCCATACGTTTGTTCTTGACTCACAAAATTAAGTTGGCCTTGTTTTGGAGACATTGGTGGAGAGGTCTGTCGTTTTCACCATGAGCCCCAAGGATCGGTATTGGCGAATCTTCTTGGGTGGCTATTCTCCAATCCAGACACCTGCAGCAGTAGTTTGGACTTGAAAGCACGAATAGCTCGTCAGGGCTCATATCATCCAGATGTCTTAATTTTTTCAATTCAATGACACTGGGTACGCTAATTTGTGTCATTGATGCAACGCCCTTCAAGTTTTTGTACTTGGGCATGCATTCTCTCGTAAAGCCGCATTGTCGATATGGCTTCTTCTGTCTGGGTCATGAATTTAAAGATTGGGTTGATTCTCTGATGTGATTGTATGACATATATACAAAAATATCAAGGTAGCTACGGCTTCTAAAATAAAAAAATATATTAATATGAAGGTAATTACGTCATCTAAAATGCTTTCCAAGTAAAAATGGATGAAGATATGGAGAATGAAGTTAATTACGTCATTACTCCTCTTCAAAGTGGGAGCATGGAGATAAACAATGCCCAACTTGCCCAAAAATGAACGAATCACGACCGAGAGTTTTGGTGAAGATGATGTAAGCCAGCTGAATCTTTGAAGATGTGGAAAGAGGAAGTGAGAACTTGGGCGGAAAGTGTTAACGGATGAAGTGACAATCAATTTCTCTGTGTTTACCTTGTTCATGGAATATATGGTTAGCCACAATGTGATTTGCCTCAATATTATCACAAAAGAGAGGAATAAGATCAGAGATTGGAACTCCGAGATCAGTTAAGAGGCGAGCCGACCAAACAAGGTATCCAGTAGTGGAACGCCGAGTGGTGGGGCAACCTGCCCTATCAGCATCATAATAGGCACGAAGGTGTAACGGGCCATTCGAGGGAAGGAATTTCCCTAGCCTGGAGCATTCTTCAAGTAATGAAAAACTCGTATGGCAACATCAAAATGAGGCTGTCGAGGAGTCTATAAACAAACGCCCCATAATCCAGTCCAGCAATAGCGACCCGGATCGACACAAAGATCACTAGTGGGACATACTTGCACTGACTTAGGGTAATGCTTGTGGGAGAGCGAGCCACTTCAACTCTCATGAAATATTTAAGCGGCTCAAGATCTTCAATATGAAATTGTTGATGAAGGTGTGATTTCAGCTTGGCTATGGTCAAGAAATCGTTGCCAGACACAATGATATCATCGACGTAGATGATCGAGTATAGGAACGAAGCATGATCCACGAGTTTGGTTGTAAGAATTCACTCACTCCAAAGGTAAGTGTGGAAACGCGTTACAAGCAACCACCAGGTCACCGGAGAAGAGATCGGAGCCTAGAGGTCGCTTCGGAGCAGACACGAGGAGGAAGACGTGAAAATGGCGCCTTCTTCTCTTATTTCTCAAAAAGGAACTAATCACAAATTACATGCTCTTTAGCCACTATATATACCCCTCTTTACCAACAACTTAATTACAACAACTATCCGTAAGTAAACTATTATTACAAATGGACCCCCTGAGATGTGATCGTTAACACGTCACATCCCTTATTTTAACACCCCCCACAAACTTGACGGTGGAGAAAATTCGATACGGCCAGTTTGGACAGAAAGAGGCGTATGAGATCTTTCGACAAAACCTTGGTAAAGAGTTCAGCGGGCTGAGCAGTAGTGGAAATATGTTGCGGAAGAATGAAACCGGAAGTGACTCTTTCACGAATGAAATAGCAATCAATCTTCACATGTTTAGTCCGCTCGTGGAAAACTGGATTGTGGGCAAGATGGATAGCTGCCTTGTTATCACATTATAGAGAAATCGGAAGAGAAGAAGAAATGCCCATATCCTCAAGAAGACGGACCAACCAAATTACTTCAGAGCAATATTGCGCCATCGATTTGTATTCGGACTCGACCGAACTACGAGAAACAGTAGCTTGTTTCTTAGTCTTCCAAGAAACCAAAGATGGTCCGAGAAGAATGCAGTAGCTAGTTAAGGATCGCTGGGAGACAGGGCATGCTGCCCAGTCAGCGTCGCAATAAGCTCGAAGTTGCAGGTCCGATGTGGCTGATAGAAAGATACCTTGAGCTAGAGCATTCTTGAGGTAACGCAAGACCCTATGAGCAGCTTGGAGATGATCAGCAGTTGGAGCACTCATGAACTGACTCAGAACATGAACAGAGTATGCCAAGCCTGGTCGAGTTACAGTGAGGTAGACGAGCTTTCCAACAAGACGATGATATAATTTTGGGTCAAGAAGAAGTGAGGTTGTGGACAAAGCGATCCGATGCTTGGAATCCATGGGAGTAGCACAAGGTTTTGAATCAGAGAATCCATATTCGTGAAAGATGTCAAGAGCATACTTCTTCTGATTAAGAAAGATCCCGGAATCAGAACGAGCCAACTCGAGCCCTAGAAAATACTTGGCGGTGCCCAAATCCTTAATCTTGAATTGAGAATCCAGGAAAGACTTGATCTGAAATATGAGATCAGCTGAAGTACCAGTGAGCAACACGTCATCTACATAGACCAGACGCAAGATAAGATCACTGTCCCGCCGAAGAATAAAGAGTGAAGAATCGTTGAGACTGGCCACAAATCCAAAATCCAGCAATGAAGAGGTAAAACGCGCAAACCATTGACGGGATGCTTGTTTCAAGCCATAAAGACTCCTGAGTAACTTGCAGACCTTGCCTTGTCGCTTGATGTCTTTATAGAAACCAGGAGAGGCTTCATGTACACTTCTTCATCAAGAAAGCCATGGAGAAATGCATTCTTAACATCAAGTTGAAACAAAGGCCAAGATTTGGATGCAGCAACAACCAGCATGAGGTGAACGGTGTTCATCTTAACAACTAGGGCAAATGTATCATGATAATCAAGCCCATATGTCTGTGTGTATTTCTTCGCAATAAGCCGTGCTTTGTGTCTTTCAACTGTGCCATCAAACTTATATTTGAGCTTGTAAACCCACTTGCTCCCAATAACATATTTACCAGGTGGAAGAGAAACAAATTCCCATGTGTTATTTGCCTCGAGTGCTTGTAACTCATTTCTCATTGCCTCCATCCAATCTGAGCTCTTGGACGCCTCCTTGTAAGAAGATGGCTCAATATGAGAAGAAAGTTGTAACAAAAAAATGTTTGCGCTGAGGTGCACAAGTGTGGTAGCTAAGCACATTGCATAGTGGGTGAGGAGATGTACGTGTGGTGCATACATAATCCTTGCGCCAGACTCATTCTTTCCTGGGTCTACGTGAACATCTCAAAGAAACGTCAATATCATTAGTTAGTACTGAGTGTAAATTCCATGGCAGAGTGTCAGATAAATGGGACTCAATTTCAGAGGTTATGCTCTCATTGGAAGCTGGAGTAGGAGAGTTGTTGATGATATTTGTGTTCACCACCAAGTCATTAGTGGAAAGGTCTGGTGCCTGAGGATATGGTAGGACAGGAAACTTAGTCATCTGAGTATCCTGAAAGTTGGCTGGATCCATAAAGAGGAAGTATGATTCATGGAAGATAACATTTCTTGATACAAGTAACTGATGCTTGATTAGATCAAAGACTTTGTATCATTTGTGCCCAAAACGGTACCCCAAGAAAACACATGTATGTGCCCGAGCATCCATCTTGTCTCGGATGTGAGGTTCTGTTGTTACAAAGCACAAGCACCCAAATACTTTCAGATCTTGGTACACTGGTGGAGTTTCAAAGAAAACTTGTGGTGTAATACCTCCAAGAACTGATGATGGCATTTTGTTAATAATATACACTGCAGTTAGCACACAGTTTGCCCAAAAAACTTTTGGCACATGGGCCTGAAAGCGTAAAGCTCTAGCTACCTCCATAAATTTTGCTGAGGAGTATATGGGCAGAAAGATTAGTGAAGACACCCTTGTTCAAGTAAGAACTTGTTCAGATCATGAGTAAAAAAATTTTTGGCGTTATTACTCCTTATGCAAAGAATTTGTTTACTGAATTGTGTAGCAGCAAACCGAACAAAATTCTTTATCAACTGGGATGCCTCACTCTTCACCTTCATCATATATATCCAGGTAATGCGTGAGTAATCATCAACTAAGGTAAGAAAATATTTGTATCCTTCAATTGATTCCACAGAAAATGGACCCCAAACATCAGTATGGATGAGCTGAAAAATGCAGGTGGACTGTATGGTGTTAGAAGAAAATGGTTGTTTTGTTTGTTTAGCTAATGGACATACTTGACAAACAATATCCTTTACTAAACTATGTAAGAAAGATGGAACACATCTTGAGAGCTTGTCTGCTGACAGATGACCAAGCCTCTGGTGCCACTACAATGTTTCACTACTTTTCCCTACTGGACTTAGAGCTTTCTGCTCTTCATATCCTTTCATCTGGTACAATTTATGAACAATCTTACCAGTCCCTAGGCAGGTCATTGTTACTGGGTCCTAGATTGTGCAAGCATCATTAGAAAAGATAACAACATAACATGTATCCTTGATCAATTTGCTCACTGATAACAAATTAAATTTGAACTTTGGTACATAAAGGATATCTTTGAGCATAATGTTGTCACATAAGTAACCATAACCTTTCAGCTCAGCCTGGGTCACAACCCCATCAGGTAAGATAATATGATGTTTACTCTTCATTACTTCAACTTCTTTTAGCAATGATAAATGTAGTGTAAAGTGATCAGTTGCACCGCTATCAAATATCCAAATATTGTTATCAAATGCTAGGGAATTTAGACAAGCAATACCTGCCATTTGATTGAACTGATCATTGTCGGATTTTGGCTGAGAGATCAAGGCCAGAAGTTGATTAATCTGATCCTGAGTAAATTGTTGATGGGCATTAACAGATGAATGTGCTTGTCCTGAATTTTCTGAGCCTTCTGCAGTGAAAGCATTGTGTCCTGCAGACCTTCCCCTTTGGTTCACAGGACCTCTGTTATTTTGTTACTTTCCTTTCCAGTTTGGAGGATATCCAATCAGTTTGTAGTAATTCTCCCTCACATGACCATTTATACCACAGTTAGAACAGGTCACATTCCTCTTATTCTTTCCCTTGATAGAATTTTCTTCTTCCCTTGAACTGGTATTGTTCTTATTTTTTCCAGAATCACCATGATAATTTTTGTTATTTCCATAGAAAGCAGACATTTCCACTAAGTCATTCTTATTATTGGTAAGCTCCATTTGCATTCATCTTGAGCTACCATGTTATATGCATCATCTAGGGAAGGAAAATCCCTCATTGCCAGAATCTGTGTTCTTATTTGACTATGTTTTTCATTCAGACCCATCAAGAAGGACATAACATGTTCCTCTTCCTTTGCGTTTCCATTGATTTGGTAATCTGCATCTTCTGCCAAGAGAGCATCTAATTCATCCCAAAGAACAATGAGTTTCTCCAAGAAGCATGAAACTCCCATCTCCCCTTGCATGAAGGTATAGTAGATCTCCTTCCTCAGCGCAAAGGTTCTTTTCTTGTGTGAAGCAGTATACCTCTTGTTAAGAGTTCTCCACGCCGTTACTGCATCTTTGGCATAAAGAATCCCTGCAGCAATTCCCTTGGCTACTGAGGATATGAGCCAAGTCATGATTATATCGTTGCATCACTGCTATTTTACCAGATGAACAACGTCCGTCACAGGAGGCTTAGGCACTTCACCGCACACAAAACCTAGCTTCGATCTTCCACTAAGGGCAAGTTCCATGGATTTCTTCCAAGAAGAGAAATTCTTGGTTCCAACAAGAACTTCTGTAATGAGTGTTACACTAGTAGTCTCATTCGGACTAATATAATACGGATCATCAACGCCAGAGATAGGAATTGCTTCGATTTCCGTCAGATTATTAGGATTAGACATTTTGTTATCAACTACACAATCGACTTCGAAACAATGCAATTAGAAGGTAAGGAGCTTACCGGAATGCAATTCAATCTCTGTGAAACTCTGATACCATCTGGAAACGCGTTACAAACAACCGCCAGGTCACCGAAGAAGCGATCGGAGCCTGGAGATCGCTTCGGAGAAGACGCGAGGAGGAAGACGTGAAAATGGCGCCTTCTTCTCTTATTTTTCAAAAAGGAATTAGTCACTAGTTACATGCCCTTTAGCCACTATATATACCCTCTTTACTAATGACTTAATTAGAACAACTACCCGTAAATAAACTATTATTACAAATGGACCCCCTGAGATATGATTGTTAACACGTCACATCCCCTATTTTAATAGTAAGAGCCAAATTCGCTTGAAATTGTAAGGCTCGAGTGACCTCTGGCATATGTCGGTGTTTGCGTTCAAACAAAATGCATCAGTAGTGTGGAATGATTGAAATCCGTGTCATTATCTGAACAAAATACTCTAATAGTGGTGCAAAACTGTGGTCGAACCGAATAATAGTAAATACCGTTTGGTGTCTGACTTAAGATACATAAGAAACAACCAGATAGTATGACGGTAGCCATCCACAATGGTGAAAAAATAACGAGCCCCTGACTGCGAAGGTGTATTATAGAATCTTCATACATCACACTGTATTAAATAAACAATATTAAAGGCAGTTGTTCCAACCGGTGATGCCACAATGAAGATGAAACTCCTTGCACCATCTGCCAGATACTTGTATTCTTGTCACCATCTTTCATTGTTTCCAGATATTAAAGGCCAGTGGTGAGTCGCCCTCCAAATCCCATCTAAACTACTTATTTCTATGTAATAAAAAATAAAAAAATTTATATATATAAAAAATAAATTTATATGTTTAATTTCAATTAAATTTTTAGATCCTACGCACTCCAATCAATTTCCTCGAGACTAAGCCCCAAATACAAAAATAATTCAGACTAAATCTGAAAAAAAAATATTTCAACAAATTTAATAAGATCAACAATATTTAAGTGTCATCATCCAAAATCACTTCATTTTTTTTTCATCGCACCCTTTTTGAAAATCATGGTAGTTCGGAACGCAATTAGGTAAGTGGTGGTAATTCATGACCTCTTTTGGGTTTTATCCCTAGAAATAAATGAAAAAAAATATGATACTAATATTTAAATTTATAAAATAATAAACGTTTCTTAAAATTGAATTATTCAATTTAATAAGATGCACACTAATTTTATATAATTCATTTTAATTTTGGCTCATAAAATTTATGGTAATATTTGGTTTCTTAAATTAGTTTACTACTCAACTAATTTAGAATTTGAAATTGGATAAAATGTTTTAATTATATCAGCCTAAAATCTAAATGAATCTCATTTTGCCGAAAAGAATCTGATTGAGTTGGCTTTGGTTCTTGTCGCCTCTCTATTTGATTTAAGGGTTGAAGCCATTCTAAAGGCACTTGGGCTACTGTTGTATTGCGACAAAAAATTAATAGCCACATGGATGTTTTAAATCAAAATTGAACCATTCAAATTAGATCATATTTTTCTATGAAATCATACTGTACTTTAATAAGTGAACCAGAAATTGAATCAGTTTCATACTCAATTGAATCAGGGTTTTATATGTTCTTGTTTAGTGTTTCCAAACCATTTTGCCATACCAAAAAGTTGGGTGTTTCAAATTGTTGATTCAGTGTCCGACTTGCATGGATACTAAAAAAGAAAGACCATACATGCTCGTTCCCATTGCCTGCAAAGTGCTGCTGAGTGCTGATAAACAATCAAATGGGACCTGTCTTTGAGAGCACATATCATTACAAAATACACATCCACCATCACCAACCGGAACCTTTCTTTTCCTTTTGTTTACATGACAAAAGGTCTTCTTTCTTTCCCTGCTATAAAGTTGCGCTCAAAAACCACTCTCACCATCACCTCTTCTTCCTCCTATCCTACACATTAACACACTCCTACAATCCTACTATTCCTTCTCTTTCCAGATTGTTGACCTTCCAGCTACACCAGCCTTTGCTTCACCCTCCTCCCATTTGCATCACTGCTGTCAAGGAGATATGATTCATTCCCGAGCCTCTGTTCAGGAATACTGTGCTCTTTGAATTTTGCTACATAATCCAGAAGTTCAGTCAACACAGTCGGGCAGCTCTGCTGCAAGTATGCATACCCATCTGACTGCATCACAGCTATCATCACCACAAGAATCATGGAGAGAAATAAATCAGTATAGTCACTTTATGAAACAACAAGATGAGACAGAGGAGTTATGTCAAAACTGTCAAGAAAGGGGGCTAAACTATGTGGTCTGAGATGGATAAAATACCCCTAAGATTCTCAGGCCTTGCAACGAATTTCATACATACAGACTTCAGCTGAATGCAGCGGTGATGCTCGGCCAGGGCTAGTGTAGTTGCCACAGTATTTATGCCCACATTCTCGCATAGCTTGGCTTCACAGGCTGCCTTGAGTCTCTCCAGAACATACCTATCTGCTGCTTCGAGCAGATGCTGAGACATCAGAATCAAGGCTAGTTTGGAGTTAAGACCTGTAATCTCTTCCATGTCAGGTAATGAATCCCAGTAGATATAGTAAAGCATGGCCTGCAATGTTAGCTTGATGTTTAGTTCATAGCTCTACAAGTCAGGATAGCAACTGTAATTGCGGCACGAAATAAAATCACTCTCATGCATGACTATCATATCAGATACCACGTCGTAGACATTTGTCCATACCCCAAAATACTTAGCTCTTACATATTCAAAGAAACCGTTAAGATATCTTGTTGGTCCATTACATCAACTAGACCCGAGCAGATTGATTTTTAACCAGCCTCCACAAACCCAAGACCAAAACATATCACACGGTCTCAACCCACAGACCACCAACACTAATTTGACTATAGTAATAACAAATGCTTTCAGATCCCCCAAGAAAATTAAAAAAATGAGAAAATTGCAAAAAATATCCATGTGGCTGGACATTGTATAACTGTCAAGTATCCACCCACTTGCAATTTAAGATTAATTTACCTTTAAGGAGACACTCAGACAGAAGAAAAGAGATACCGCTCATTGTGATGTCTAAAAAACTTATTTTATGAAATACTAGATAACCAATGCACCTCCCAATTTGAACATTAAACTATTAACGAGAATATCACACTGTTAACAACTTGAGTGTTTCAGAAAATGAGTGAATAACATGACCTGAATCTTATAAATACTGAAAACAAGAATGCTTGTAAGAAATATGCTAATCCAACCCTTTCTAGTCCAAAAAATGGTAAGGGAAAAAAGAAATACCAATCATAATTAAAGAAAAAAAAATCTCGGATATGCATTTTATCTCTTTATATTTTATTCCAATTCTTACACATTTAATGGTAATCTAGTTTACATATGTGCTATGGTTCCAGTCAATTAATGGTGAGTCAACTAGTTACATACCAATACTAACTAGATTACTCGTAACAACTGCAAATGTGACCTAGTGATTACAGATGAGCTGGAGAGCTGAACACCAGGGAAAAAAGACTACAGGACAAGTAACGCATGTCACTCTTCTATCGCAAGTCGGCACATACTTTTTGAAACAAAAAATAAGCAAAAATTAAGTACAAGTTACCTTAAAAACTGCAGCCTCCATATCTTCCACCTTTACACAATCCAAATTCTGATCCTTCATTGGTCCAAATAGCTGAGCCCTGAATACAGGAGAGCGGGCAGCTAACACCAACTTATGAGCAGCAAAGGTTTCACCATCAACTTCAAATTTGACATCAGTCCTCTTCCCACTTTCTAACAGATGCCCAAAATGCTGACCTATGTTACATGGTGGTACTCCAATGGAATATATCTTTGGCCCTTGAGTATATGATCTGACCACACCAACGGTACAACTGACTGAAAGTGTATCGTCCTTAAGATAGTCGGATGCTTCTAACTGAACTCTTCTGAAAAAGCGCTTGTAACCCCTTGATGACAATAATTCAGGAAACCAAGTTATTTTTAAGCTATCACAATTTGATCAACTAATTCACATATCAACTTCAACTTTCCCAATCACACAAATACACAAAAAACCTTGACCCATGCATCTAAACACACAAAAGATACTAGTTTTGTTATAATTTTTTGTCAGGGTGTGAATATCGTACACATAAACAGTTGCTTTACATAGAATCCTTCATAGTTTGACAAAAGCTGACTCTTACATTCAGCTATAAATATGAAATATACCCTCATGGTATAGCACAAAGCTCATATGAGCACACTCTAAAAGACATGCAGATATTTGACAAATCATATGGGAACAACACATGATCAAGAACATATTTTTAAATTCTTTTTAGTGATCCCAGTGATAACACACAAAAATCATTTTAAATTGTCATGCACGCTCTAACCAACCAACATAGATCAAGTGAATACACCGCTAAATCCAATAAAAAGTAGACAGCATGCTAAAAACCAGACATTATAAGCTCAAATCAGAGAGAAATCCTTAGAAAATCAAGAAACCAACCACATGCTCCCTCTATATTTCAATGTATAGGGTCCACTATCCAGCGCTCTGCCAAAGTGACTATGCACCTTGTGCCGCTCCTTCCCGCTCTGGTCCAGAAGCGAGAGCTCAAAAAGCGCCCGCACGTCCGTCCCCTCGCTAGCCAACGCAATGAACAATGACACGTACAAAGCATTATCCTCGGCGCTCTTTCCATCCGGATAGAAGTAGATCGCCCACGAATAACCACCAACCATGAAAGTATCGGAAGCCATGTATTTCCCGATCCCCATCCCCTTAGACAGCGAGTAACCGGTGATTTTAAAACTATGCGATCCGTTCACCGTCTCAGTGACCGAAGTCGAGGTTGTGGTGGTGATGATCTGCGGCGAGGGCTTTGGGGTTTCTCCATAATCTTCCTTCCTCATGCCCTAATTTCGCAAAAACAACTAAAAACTCAAAATTAACCTATCTGATAACCCCAAATCTCGAATTCCTTCGTTTCTGCAACCAGATCGGGTAGCCGGAGATCCAATAAGGGTCAGAATCGGCTGATTGAGGCAACGGTTTACGGATTGGATAGCAAGCGCGCGCGAAACTCCGAATCGGAAAAACGAAAAAGTTCCCGTGGAGCGAATGAGCCAGGTAAGAAAGGTTACAGCGTTTTGGCCAACGACAACGACAACGACAACGACAACGGAGGTCGAAGGAGTTCCGGTCGAAAAAAATAGGATTATATGGAAAAGAATATAAGTTGTGGAAGGAAGCCGGGAATTGAATATGTAGACGGAGAGGATTGAAATGGTGACGTGATAATTGCAATGTTATTCATTCCTGTGTAATTCTTTACAACATCTCCACTCAAATAATCAATAAATTTGAAATGTAGGTTGTGTTGTGTTAAGTAGAATTTGTATTGTGTTACATTATTATTTTTATAATTTTTTTTCATAAATTTTCATCCATATTAAATAAATTTACATATAATTTTACACATATTTTAAAAAATTTATATTAAATTAGTTACCAATTTAATAAAAGGATTCTACTCTAGTAATGCTAAGCAAGTTTTATGTCAATCAAAACAGGATGATTTTAGTGCAAAATAAGTTAGTTTTAGGGGTAAAATAGTGGTTTTGGTTTTAGTAAAATAATTCAATTTGTAAAATTAATATGACATATGGTGATTGGTAGTTGAAAATCAAAATTGCGTAGTTTTGATATGGCTTTAAATGGCTTGACTGTTTGACATTGTAATTCTTTATTAAATATTTCATTATTATTTGTTTATATTATATTTTTACATTTATATAAAAATAAAAAATACATTATATAGAACTTTTCATCAAATAATAATAATGAATTAAATGTAATATTAAATGTTGTACACTCCACGCTTAAAATATAATAAAAACTACATAATTAAATAGAAACTATGACAAATATAACTTAATTTAAATCGAGGTCCCCAAATTGTTAGCAAATATGTTCCACCTAATATGTTCAAAGTTGGTGATGAATATTTTTATCTCGCATGTTTTTGAATATATTATTGGAATTAAGGAGAACACCCTTGAGTTGGATTTGTATGAGGTTCTTTTCTCATCGATTCAATTCACAGCTTCATCCCCTTTATCTTTGATTATCATATTATGTAAAATGATGTAGACATACATTATATCACGTAAATGATTTTTATACCGGAATCGTACAAGATCACATATACATAGCCCAACGAGAGTTGTAATATGCCAAAAGCACGTTCGACATTTTTAATTTCTTGTCAATTCCTATTTCTCTTTAATTTTGGATCCTCCGAGTGAGAAAAAATTTTAAAGAACGTGCTCCACACGGGATATATGTCATCGATTAGATAATAATTTTTTGTAAAAAATATTTTTTAATTTTTTTAATTTTTTAATTCTTTATTAATAAAAATAAATGGGTTGACCCAAATTCAAACTAAATTAAAAATTTTAAATTTGAGTTGGGTTGAGTTGTTTTGAATTTGGGTTATAAAAAAATGCAACCAAATTTAACCTTCAACTCATATTTACACCCCCTACCCTAGTTCTTGCTAAAAGTTACTACAAGGAATGTTAAAGCTGGCAAAAGTGAAGAAATATAAATTGAATGCAAAGAATTTAGCATGGGGTCCTCTACAGTTGGGATCCAATCCTCGTTTCACCAAAAGAGTGTAAATGAATATCAATTATACCTATTGATGCACAAGTGTAAGCGATAACCTTTCTCCTCTTTCTCAATTTTGGATTGTTTGTTAACCAGACCTGTGTCTTAAGATGTAGAAAATAATGAACACTTGTTTTTTTTATTGTCCATTCTCAATGAAGTGTTTGTTAGCCTCATACATAAAGTGAGATTCCAATAATCTGATTGCTCCTTTGATTCTCAATAAATTATGTTAAATGATGTTATTGTAGGTTCCCCATATAGGTACATGTTCGAAAAAGCAGCAATCAGCCTAACTATATATTTGATCAGGAAGAAAAGAAATGCTAGAATATTTAGAAATGAAAAGAAAGCATGACCCGTGTTCTAGCCAAAGGTTACCACAAGAAATGTCTAATGCAGGCAAAAGTAAAGGGACTTAAATTGAATGCAAAAAATTTAGCATGGAGCCTCTACAGTTGGGATTCAACCCTCATTTCACCAAAAGAGTGTAAACTAAAATCAGATTATAACTATTTGCACCAGTGTGATAGTAAAATGAAGATTATGTTATATGTGAAGGCACTGATGTGAAGACACAAATCTTAATTAATTGATGATACATTGGCTAAAACACATGATGTTACATGCTGTTTTGTTTGAATATCCTCTTTATGTTTTGTTGTATATTTTTTGGGATGAAAGGACATGAATGTTTATGTGAGGCAGGTTCAGATAGTTAGTGATTCTTGATGCCTATTGACTAGAGATATACAATGAGAATGTCATGGATATCTGTCCCAAAATATATCATATATTATTATGGTTTTTTGTGTGGAACCTTGGTTTTCAATATTAGATAGTGAAGCCAATAAGTTGACATGTTTATACAGTTTTCCAAAAAATATATATTTAAATTCATATCCTGATTATAAGATTTATAGTCAAATATATTAATGTTTCAGGACGCAATCACATTTGCTTTCTATGTTATGTTAGCAAATGTTTCCTGACGTCCTATATAAAACAAATGGCTTCTCACATTCTAAAGTGCAAAAGCAGTTAGTTTCCAAGTCTGCTGGCAGACTGCTCTTCATATTTTACAATGCAAATGCATTTTCCTTTTAGTATTGTAAGTCACTATATATAGTTTCCAATTTCCATGACATAAGAGAACATTTGATACAGTAAAAAATATGAATTGCTCCTTCAAAATTACTATAATTTTTTGAACTCACAGCCTATCCTCACTCCTTTTACCGTTCCATCACACTCCTGACGGCATAGTAGATGGCTCCTTCTCGCAGAACATCTAACATGAACTAGTCCAATACGGTTTCACCAGAAGAGATGCATATAAAATAAATTGGCAAAGAACAAACTTTTAAGTTATGTTGGAAAGTTTGAGTATTTGTCCAGCTTCATTGACTAAAAACAATGATTTGACCAGAGAATCAAATAGGTTCCTGTGGTTTAGTCGGGGCAGCTAATTAGTCCTGAAAATTGTTCCAAAGCCAAAAATCACAATTCACCATATTAACGAGTTGACTCAGTAGTAGGGGCAGCTGCAAAATAGTAGTGCGCGAAAATCAGTAGAGTTGGATTCGATGACAAAATTTACTTGTGGCTGTACTGTAATTCTAAAATACAATATTTTCAACAGGTAGAATAGTGTTCATTACCTTTACTGGCAGGTTCATCCTGAGGCTTCATGGCCGGGAACAATAGAACCTCCTGAGAACAGAAACAAGTGTGTTGGTGCCAGATGAGAATCAGGGGTGGGATCAGAAACAAGTGTGTTGGTGCCAGATGAGAATTAGGGGTGGGATCAAATGATCCACCAGAACCCGATCTAAACATTTCCAACACTACTAAAACATATGTGCACCTTGATATTTTGCGAGTCGGTCAATAACATTGTCAACCGATCAATTCCTAAACCCCAACCACCAGTAGGTGGTAGCCCATACTCTAGAGCAGTGCAAAAGGTTTCATCCAAAGCCATAGCCTCATCATCACCAGAATTTCGGTCCTGGGGTTCATATTTTGTACTCAGATAAAAACACTAATAATAAGAAACCATATATGTAAGGCAACTTTTTTATACCTTGAGCTGATCAGCAAATCTCTGACGCTGGACAACTGGGTCATTCAATTCTGTGTACGCGTTGCAGAGCTATACAAACAGATAACATCAAAAACATGAAATTGATGGAAAACTAAAAATATGAGACAGTTTTCTGGTGAAAACACACCTCATGCTTGTTGATAAACAACTCAAAACGTTCTGTAAGGCCTGGTTTTGATCTATGCCACTTTGCCAACGGGCTCATGATCTCTGGATGGTTTATGATGAAAGTAGGATTCACACAAGTTTCCTCCAGAAAGTGACCAACAAGCTGCAATCACAGACAGTGACTCATATTATCAATCAACAGGTTATTAAGAACAACATAGTACTGCGGCTATTTAGCTCTTACTTTATTTGGTAAGACATGTAAGATTTAAAAATATTATCCATTAAAGACCACAAAATACAAACTGCAAAACAACATATACTACGTTCACTCTTATTTATATATTTTCCTTTATTCATGAACGAGAACATATTGTGCACAGAAAAAAAAACAGTTAGTCTTACTTTATCCAAAAGGCGAGCTGTGGTTTGGGGAGGTGGACATGTGATGTTGAATTTGGCACAAGCATCTATAAGGTACTCGGTAGCCTCCTCACTTGCAAGATCCTTGGGAATTTTGAGGTCTGCCATTCTCTCCAGCTCCTCGATCATGTCAATCCTCCTACAACAGAATAAAGCAAATTACTTTCTACTGAACTGGGTTGCCTCATCAACAATTAGATGAAATGTACCTGAAGGGAGGTGTGAAATCAATCTCAATTGGATCTTCTTTTAGTCCATTGGCATGGTATTTAATGACATATCCACCACTGAGTTCCTTCACCATTCCTATAGCACATTCAATGAAACATTAGGGCAGAATATAGAGAGACAAGTAATCGACGGAAGAAGAGGACTTCCAAGCACCATACCGCTCAACATTTGCTCAGTGAGACCCATTAAATCATTATAATCCGCAAAGGCCATGTAAAATTCACATGTAGTAAATTCAGGATTATGTGTCAAATCAATTCCTTCGTTGCGAAATTGTTTTCCTATCTCATAAACACGCTCGAGCCCACCAACAACTAGCTCTTTAAGATAAAGCTCAGGTGCAATGCGCATAAACAGCCTCATATTCAAGTCATTGTGATGGGTGACAAACGGACGAGCAGCTGCACCTCCAGCAATCATATTCATCATAGGTGTCTCAACCTAAGGATTAGATGAGGATATGAGAGAGAAAGTAACTAGAAAAATTGACAACTCAATCAAAACCAACAGATAATTCACCTCCAAGAAATCAAGATTGTCCAGAAAATTCCTGACGTACGCCATGACCTTGCGCCTGGTTTTGAAAATATCTCGAACCTCCACATTCAGCATTAAATCTAAATAGCGTTGACGATATCGTGTTTCCTGCAAAAAAAATTACGATCAGTCAACGTCCATAAATCATATTAAAGCAAATACAGCAAGGTGGGTCTTTGTAACTAATACACGAATTGGAAAATAAGTAATTGTGCTTTTGTTCACTAAGTTTGGACCCATAGTACAACACAACTTCGAGAAACCCTAAACAGGATATGGTGGATTAGGCATTACTCAGGTGCAACTCCTCCATTCAGCAAAACATGCAGCACTTAATAAATAAATAAAGCTGTTGTAAAAAAGTAAATCTGTTTCATCCAAACTTTAATTTAATAATGATGGTTCCAAAAGTTAAGGCTTCTCATTATCCCCTATCGTACCTGATCCCTTAAAACATATTTTTCAGGATTCCTAACACTCCCTGGTGTCCACACTTCAGATCGCTGTAGAAGCAAAAAAAAAAAACTGATCAGCATAGAACATCATACCTACTTGTAAGTAAGCAAACAAAGACTGAGGGTGGTCTTTACATTGGAATTGTCAGATCCAGCAACGGCTTTCTGTCTGGGCATCATGTGCAGACAATGTGACAAAACAACGAATGATTTAGGAAAGAGACTTAGCTCCCCTCTTTTGGATTTTCCTGAAATATTGGACACATGAATTATAAATGAAAAAAGTAAGCAACTCACAGTACGAAAACATTTTTCATCCAGTGGAATGTGGTTTTAAAGACTTATTAATCGTCAAAGAACGTTTTTATACACACACGTACAGGGAAAAGGAAAAAAAATCTCGCTAACATAGTCAGCGTATAATGTGCAACTATGTTACAAACAAGTAGAGGAATGAAATAATGCACTTGAAATGCATGATCGTTCAGCATATTCAAAGTTTGACATCAAGATGCAGACATATTCCATCCTATAACCACTAAATTCTTATATAAGCGCTACGAATAACTTCTTAAGTGCTTAAACACTTTGATTGGTAATTATCTTATTTTTATCAAATTCAATAAAAAAATTTGCACTACAATTAAAGCTACACAAAAAAAGAATACAAAATAGACTGTAAACATCAATATTCTTGGTGCACATCAAAAATTGCATAAAGAGAAGCAATGAGATTAAAATATTTCAAGTGACCAGCTCGTATCTCACAAATAGCAAGATTTTTGAGATCCGCCCACACCCGACCTACTACTAAAATAGGCAGTGTAATACATGCAAAAAAAAACCCATTATAAACTGAACAGTACGAAAAAATGGTTTATGTGTCTCAACCTGGATAACCTGTGACACCCACAATATCACCACGCTTGACACCTGCATGAAACCTTGAGAATTCGACTTCGTCAAGATCAGACGTCCTGCCGTGCCAAGAGCACATTCACCATTAATCAATTTGATGCTAATACCCACATAGAAAACTCTAACTTCATCATATCGGAATCATTCTCTATTGAATATATCTAAAGAACATCGGAAATCCACTAACTTGTAATGTAATTCATATTAGAAAAAAGGAAAAATAAAACGAGTGCAAACCTTGCATCCGCCATCAATTGTACTTTGCTACCAAGACCATGCAAATCATAGAAAAACAGCTTCGAAGAAGAAGATCTCTTGTTCATGACTCGACCTTGTAACAAGATTGCAAAAGGGCAGGTTATCAAAAGTAAAATAATTCGACATTATTCGCTAAACTAGATTAATGACCAATATATCTTCATACCTGCAAGGGATACAGTTTCATTTTCAAGATGTTCTCCGTCTTTCAAATTTCCATACTTCTTCACATATTGGGGGATAGTCAAATCCACGTGAAACTCGTGAGGATAAGGATTTTGCCCAGCTTCCTTTTGGGCTGCAAGCACTTTCAGTCTGTTTTCAAAATATTGCTGCAAGTAATGTCAAAATTCTTATCAGCATGAGTATTCATCCTTAGAAGGGAACGACAATGTTAGGACGACAACATGAAATTTCTGAAATAGAAGAACTACACCGTTGGGTCCATGTCTTCATCATCAACTTCTTGAGTCTTTTTTGGTTGTAAGGCCCCTGCAGCAGCCTACGAAACACAGATACACTGTAAATGATGCTCATTAAACCATTTAGACTTGCAAGTCCAAGAAAAATTCAGACCCAATTGTTCCATCCAGAAGCAACAGTATAGCTGATCAAAATTCAAAATATAAAAACAGAGCACCAGCTCCTGAATCCAATGTACAGTATAAACAAGGCAATCTCACACAATTGAATATAAATGATGTAAGACTGCATCTATCAACACTTCTCTAAACTCAAGAGACAAAACCTTTACCTCAATAAATCAAACTTCACAGGCATAATAAGTAAAAACTGAAAACAAATTCACCTCCTTCCGTCTCTTCTCTTCTTCCTTCTTAAGCCTCTCTTCCTCCTTCTTCTTCATCTTCTCCTCCTTCTTCCTCGCGCTGCAACAAATACCGAACCTAAATTAAACATCTCATCCACCACACACACCGCCAGTAAAATCAATCATTCACAAACGGACATTTGCAGCAATGAAGTATCGCCTTACTTTTTGCTAGGCCCATCTCCGGCATCAGTTGACAATGACGCGACCCCAGCCATGGCGGCATCGACAGCACTCGCACTGCAGCAAAAACAAACCCCAATTACCAATCACATCCGCCATTACACAGCCAGCAAGATCAACATTTCCAAACAAGCAATTCCAAACAAAAAGATTTCGCCTTACTTCTTGCTCGGCCCATCTCCGGCGCCGCCCAATGACGAGGTACTCTCAGACTCAGACATGTTGGAAACGGCAGCAGCAGCAATCCGCTCTGTTGGTTGCTGTTCAACTGAGATGATAGCCAAAGTGAAAAAGTAAATAGGCAGCCAGGGTTTTGTCGCAGAACAAATCCAGAGTATCGAAAATACCCTCCGCCATTTTTCCTAATTCCATATCTACCCCTTCCCCCTGCTCCTCCGTAGACTCGCCTCGGCGCGTTTGGTATCTGTAACGGAACAGATCGCGAGCGAAAAAATTCGCGACGACCGGCAATCGAGCGGCTCGGTTGATGATTCGATTGACTGGAGTGCGGTGTCGGTTGATTTGGCTGATGGTGAAACGGCGGAGGAAAGGTGTGGAGTGCAGGATGGATATGGAGAGTCGTCGGCCTGCGCTGAGGGATGAGCGGATCATCGCCGCCGCTGGCGGAGGAGATGCGGCGGCGGCGAGGGTGGAGATGAGGTGATTGCTGTTGATTTTTCCGATTAAAAATGGGACGACTGAATCTCTGTAAAACCCTTGGCCCCTTGGGAATCTTCCCCAATTTTAATTCTCAAAATTAAATTAAAAATAAATAAATAAACTGGAAATAACTTGATTTTTATCCCAAAGAAACAAAAAGAACAAAATTCAAACATCCTCCCTTAATTTTTTTTTTAGGAAAAACTACAGAAAGGGGGTATGAACTATCACAGTTTTACAAATTACGGGTGTAACTACCATTTTTTGCAATTTGCAGGTTTTTCAATTTTGGGACTGTTTTGTAAATAAATATTTTTCAATCAAGTCCACATCTAATTTAAACTAATTATAAACTCACCCTCAACAAAACTAATCTAACCTAAATTACCCATGTTAATGTAAGCAAGTGTAGATTAAGATGAAGTTAATGCTAACGGTTGAACAAATTTAATGAATGGGTGGTTAGGTTAGTTTTGTTGAGAGTGAGTTTGTAATTAGTTTAAATTAGATCTGGACTTGATTGAAAAATATTTACTTAAAAACAGCCCTAAAATTGAAAAACATGCAAATTGCAAAAAATGGTAGTTACACCCGTAATTTGTAAAACTGTGGTAGTTCATACCCCCTTTCTTTAGTTTTCCTTTTTTTTTATGGGGTTATGATTTGATTCGGTTCGATTTTCAATAAAAAAATCAAACCGAACTATTTATGATTGGTTTGAAGAATTTGAGACCGAACCAAATTGATTGTTTTAAGAAATCAAATTGAATCAAACTGTTCGGTTCGATTAATTTTTTTCATAAAATTTATTGACTAATTTAATTAATAAATAGGAGATTTTTCATATAAATAATAATATAGATATACTAATTTATGTTATATACTCAGTTAAATTTAAATATGATCTAAAATATAGTTAAACCGTTCGGTTTGGATCGGTTCGATTTGAAAAATATCAAAAAACGAACCGAATCATTAGTCATCAATTTTTTAAAATTCAAAACCGTAACCAAACCACTAGTACTTCGATTCGGTTTAATTTGACTCGGTTCATTGATTTATTAGAAATTCCCAACAAGTATAATGATGAAATATTAGAAATATTAGAGGAATTGTTAGGGAATTATTTTTTGAAAATGACGATGATGGATATGATAACATGGGTGCTGATGGTGATATCCCAGGAGGATCAATGAATATTGAATTAAGAGAGGAGTCATCGTGGAGTATGAAACACACTATGGTTGTTTTGAAAATCAGCCCGATTGATTGGCATATGATGATGAAGGGTAAGTTGGGCCGAGCTGAAGAGCACTAGCTTTGGATACTGTTATGGGAGCCGAGGCATAATCATGTGCTGGGTAGCTTAGACATTTTCAATCTAGCCGCCCACACTGCATTCAACGCATGGTACGATAGGATCACGTGTCAAATCATATAGCCTACATATTTTCACATGAACACATATTAACCTATTACATCGGAGCGCATTACTTTTATAAGCGAACAACATTTTATGTTCTTTATTTCTTATTGTGATGTTCCTCATGCTTTGGAATTTCTACCGGGGGATGATGAACACGTACTTGTGATGTTCTTGTGTTTGTAGTGTTTTGGCTCCAGAATAAGATTCTATCTATGTTCTTCGTGAAGTGTTCTGATTTGATGTGTTCCATTTATTTACTCATTTTTGTTCTATGTTCCTTTATTATAAAGTTAAGTTGTTGTGACTTGATAATCATGGCTCCTATCTCCTTTTGTTTAGTCTCATTTGTTGCTGTGCTACTCGAATATAAATTATTCTCTTATTTGCTTCGTAAAATATTGGTTCGTGTTGTTCAATGTCTTTTTTGTGTGTGTCAGAATGTGCTGTTCAATGACTTGAAACCTAAACTTTCACAACTGCATATGTTTCAAAAAAAGTAGGCACTCGACAGACAAAAGGTTAATGTCCTTCTTTATCTCTAAAAATGGGGTGTCCTAACCATCCAACAGCTATTCCATCCCCACAGTTCATTGGGCGTGAATAATCCCCCTTTTGCCGGATTATTGCCGATGTAATGACAAAAAACTAATTTTTCAGGAATTTTAAATCAAACTTCTGTTAAACTTTGATTTTCAGCTAGTCCAGCATTGACTCTTCAATATATGTGTTGCTGGAAGTATCCCTCTTGGAAGTTCTCAAAAATAGCTTACAGGCATGATGATTTGTAAGGGAGCTTCCCATATTCGAAATATTTCAGGCTCTCAAGTTGAGAGTGTAAATTCTATGCTGATATGAAGACTGAACTCTACAAAACACCTAACATAAGCTCCTCTACAGCAAAGGAAAATCTTTTTAAGGGACAAGTGAAGAATGTGAAGGGATTCTCGAGGGGAACATAAATTGGGCATAAAAACAAGTTTATTGTACAACGAGTCATGTGAATACACAATTGAGATGTAGAACAAGTACCCCTTCGAACTAATCAGCATAAAAAGAAATGCTTACTTGAAAATCTGTGGGAGACCATACTCCGACAGAAGAACCACCTATAAGTTGCAGACACATGAGGGCTCAATCAATGTTTGACAGGTTCATCATTATCTTCAATATCCCAACTCAAGTCTTCATCTTCAACAGCAGTGCTCAGCCGCTTCTGAAGCTCAGCCTTATCATGGCTCTTGAGGGGAGAAACTGTATTCTCACTATCACTTCCCTCATCCTCAATCTCATCCCACTCTAGGTCCTCATCTGTTGTTGTTCCCTCTTTTGTTTTCGATGCAGATTCATCGCTCTTACCCTTGTCTTCCTTCTCCAATTGTACTGATGGTGGTTCAGGCTTGTTTACCTCCTTTGCCAATCCATTGCTAATCTCCTCTTTCGCTTCGCCATCCACATTTCTTCTTTCCTCAACTCCATCACCAACATTCCTCAAATCCCCCTCTTTTGACTCCTTGACAACATTATCAACCTTCACAGCTTCCTTGAAAAATTCTCCATCAGTGCCCAAATCCTTCTTCACCTCTGCAATGACACTCTCTTTCTCAGATTCACTCTTCTCCAACTTTTTCTTATTCTCAGACACATTCGCTTCGCCACCCTTGCTAATCTCAACTCCTCTTTTACCATCATCACTATTCACACCCTCTTCCTCATCTTCATCCACATCCCAACTCAGTTCCTCCTCATCATCAATAGCCTTCTTCAAGAAACTAGCCCTGACCTCCTCAGCCTGCTTCAACTTATGCACTTTATAAAAGTACCTGTACCAAAATGTTTCAGGGCCGATCTCACTAGGCACAATCTTATGATAAATATTCTCCATAGCTGCATTTTCCTCAAACAAATTCCCTAACTCCTCACCTTTCTCCTCCAACACAAACCCAGATCTCCACTTGCTATAATCATCCATATCCTCGGGCTCTAAACAATAAGTCTCCTTATCAATCTGAATCGCACTCAACCTAGCATCAAACCTGTTATAATTAAGGCTCCTACTATCACCACTCCTGGTGGCGGGCGAGCTAATTTCCTGATCAAGCGATAGCAGCGCTTCCTTACCTTGTGAAATAATCTGCGTAGTACCTTTCAAAACAGTGGATTTCAATTCATCAAACGTAGAGATGCCTGCTTTGGGAAGCTCCTGCACCGCCCTGTTGGCAATTTCACGGAACACAGCAGTCTCCGCCTTCAATCCGGTGCTGAATTCCTGAAGATCGCGTTTGTACGTGTCGATCACCGACTCCGATTTGGCCGCTAGGGTTTTCATCAAGCCGCCGAAGTCCCAACCGCTACTAGCAACTGTAGCCAATTCGGAGTCAGGAATTGATTTTCCCGCATCCAATAGAGATTCTAATTCCGAATCGGAACTTGAATTTTCCTGATCTGAGTTCTCATACTTGGAATCAGATGCCAGCGCTTCCGATTCCGGCTCGTCGACGAACACTGATTTAAAGAAATTCATCGCAGCAGGACGATCGAGGAAGATTGGATAAATTGAAAAGAACTTGAGAATCCTGGATTTCGGTTCTTCCGCAGACAAAAAGCGACAAGTTTCGCTGATTGGCCTAAGAGTCGTCTGTATATCGATCGTCGGCTTTGAGCTGTTGAAGACGTGCGTGCCTCCTGCCGTGTGGATGCTGTAGTTCGAAAACGAAAGAGAAAAAACATTTTAATTTATAAATTTTTTAATAAAAATAAAATTGATCACTATATAGTTGTGAACTTACAAGTTACAAGCACCCAAAATCAGTAATATTTTTCAAAATTATATGTATCGAATGGTCATTAAATAGACTAATATTTATTTGATCAATATATACAGAAATAATATAGAAAATACATAAATATTTGATATATGAGCTTTTAGGTTAATTAAATGAAATGTTTTGTTCAACCGATAAAATGTCTAACAGTTTGTTATTTTTTATATTTTATTAAATTTTAAACTTATTAATTTTACAAATAAAACACCTTAGTTATAGCTAAATGCATGCTCTTGGTGTATCTATGAATGATCAACACCTTTTCTAACACACGTTAATAGGCCAACATTAAGTTACCTGGCAAATCATGTCATCTCTAAGGACTGCACGGCGCTGCACGAGTTCAATTCAAGCCTTTCTGTTTTCTATTTGGTTACTTGAAGAATTCAGTGTCCCCTGCGGCACTAACAATGCAGGAAAAAAAATACTGAAACTTAGAATCAGAATCCGAATTGGCAAAACTCTATTGACCCAAGTCACTTGAATGCCAAATGTTGTAAGGTGCCCTCAATTCAATGCTGCCTAGCGATATTCTTCTCCATTAATATTCCTTTACTCAAGCAGTTGCCTCCTCTTGCTTAATTGCTTTTCAAGCAATAAACCGAAAACATTCTAGAGGTTCTGATGAGACCACCGTGGAGATCTCATCTTTCTACTCCAGAAGTTGGGAATTGATAGACTGATGGTCAATCTGCAAGCTAATGCCCTAACATTCCTATTCTTTATTTTGAGAACAAATAAAAAGGATGGGGTATGCAAACGCTCAACGACAAGAGATAACAGTTCGAGCACCTAAGAGTGATTTTGAACTGGCTTTGCCACATCCCACATAAGGCATGTATAGACAAACTTGTATGTGTTTTCATATAAGATAGAAGATGTTGAACATCTGAACGTAGATATTCTAATGCTCAGCCAAAGGGGACTGGAGTTCCGATTCTGCAAAAGGGTTCAGCGGAAACAGTAACTATCCAAATTATAAATCCTAACACCGCACAGGTCCTAAAGGTGGAAAAGAAAACCTAACAATCAAAGTAAGAAAGCCTTAGCTCTGTTCCTGAGTTTGGAGGGGAGGGAAAGGGAAGGGAAGGAGAGGAGAGGAAAGGGAATGAGAGGATGGGGGTTACCCAAAAGAATTTGGAGCGATAAGAGAAGAAAGTAAAAAAATTGACTAAAATACTCTTACATAATATTTTTTATGTTAATGAACAATCTTTTAATGTTACATCCATTCCCCTCCAAATCCGTCCGATTTGAGAGGAAAAGAAATGGGGGTTTTAAGCCCCTCAAAGCCACCCCTCCCCCTCCAAATCCTTCCTAAAAAAACTCAGGAACAGCCTATTTTTAGTTTTTGACATCTCTTCTCTTCTCTTCCTCTCCTAAATATAACTCAGGAACACTACCTTAGGCGCACGATTCATCTGCTTTAGAAAGTAGTTGTTGACGTATTTGATCCCAAAGTATTCAAAATGAATATTAAGGGCATCCATATCAAAACAAATCTAAAAGTAGGTTTGTGTTATACCACGTAAGATGATGCGAAACGACTTTTACTGTACTGAAATAAGTGCTGGAAATAGAGAGAAAGATAGATTTGAGAATGAAGTTGAGATGAAGGAGATGAGAAGAGATGAGACTTGGGAAAGGAGACGATCAGAGGAGAAGGAGATAGATTTAGGGTTAATTCTTCATTGATTCCTTCTCATTTCCATCAAACACATATATAAGCTATTACAATTTACGAATCATACCCCTTAATATTTTTCATTACTCTAAATTCCCCATAAAGTAGTTGAGTATATCATCTGCAACATTCCTCGCCGCTTCAAAAATAACCTTGTCCTCAAGGTCGAATGTTGCCGCTTTCCAAAGATCCAAGTGATAGAAACAACCGAATTGATGGTACCAAATTATAATGCCATATCCAACATATGGCACATATATAGGGAAAAAAAAGTTTATGCGGCCTAGAAATCAGCATGGTCACATTCTTTCTTGGCTGAGTGGCTAAAAACTCGGTCCAAAAAAATGGGCTAGCAAAAGCTCCAGTTAACCACGGACGACAAACAGAGGTGACAGTGGCAGCATGCCCCTTTTTGCTTGTTTGCTTGGGTTTATGAAGGTCAGGCGAGGGATCCCACTCATAGCAATGTCCATTACTTTCGATCCATGATATTGCCTCCTGCACTTCATTTCGAACAACAGTAGACCCTATTAAAAACCCATCAACAGTGTAATTCTTGTGAATAAAGGGCAAGAAGCTGACATCCTTTGCCTGGTAATACTCCTTAATATGCTCTCCGAGGGATAAAATGCAATGTCGGCAGTTACCAACACGTGGCATCAAGTAGAATGTCCATAAATAATAGATACAAACTGTATTCTGCAACCAACAGTCTTTGAGTTGTCCAACTATTAGATCCATAAGAATGAAAGTGCACAAATTTTGTAATGAGTTGGTTTCTGGAGGTCTTGGGGAGATAAATATCACATACTCATCCTTCCAAGCTATTAAAGGAACTAGAACAAAACCAACAGCAAGTGCTGATTGAGGGGTTGAAAGAAGAAAAGAACCATCATGAGCGGGACTATGATCTACTTTTCCAGCCATGAAAGCATCATATTGCCAGAGTGTCGGCAAAATGCTGCACTTCAAATTTTCAACTACATTTTCTAAAATATATGGAGCATTACTCATCTCTTTCAAGTAATCTACCATCATCCAAATATGAGCTGCCTTACCTCTAGGGGTTTGAACATTCTGTTTATTTCTTTTTGGTCCTCCAGCAACACAAAGTAAAATTCAGTGTTTCATCAATAAGTCTTTTACAAGCTCTAGAATTTTGGCAGTAACATTATCTTTCTCCATCACCATGAAATTATCATTGTTGTCATATGTGAGCTCCATAATAGCTCCAACAATCTTGAGAGCAACTAATATGACATCCAAGCTTGTCTCATCTGAAACATTAACAATGAACATAGTTTCCGATGATAAGGGAGGAGGCTTTCTTAACCAAATCAACTCGAGTTGAAACTCAAATATACACAAGCCAATGTGATTGTCCATTAACTGCCGGAAACTGGAAAAATAAGGGTGAAATTCCATCTTGACATTTTTGACAAATAGCTGGTATGCGTAAATACACCACCCCATTCAAGGGGGTTTCCAAATTTGATTGACCAGTCCATACCCCGGTTTCTGAAGCTAGTGATACCAAAACTGATGAATTAATCAGAGTGATGTGTGTTACCTTGACATAAAACCCTCCTGATAACTGTGACGCAGTAGACCTGGCGATCTTGGGTTCCTCGGCCTTGGGCTCATCAGCTTCATCCTCGGTTTTGCCTTCTGCAACTATCTAGGTGTTTAGTTTGCTTTGGCAAGCTGCGTTGTGCCATTGTCTCTCGGGTCCATTAATGTCTCTCTGAGTTAAGCCATCTAAGCTCTCAAAAAGCTTCTTGAAACGGGTATGCTGCTGCTCAAAGGATATGATACAGGGAGGAAGCAGTCCTTGGATCCCAAGTCTGCCTCTTTCAGTCAAAGGAAAACGAGTGTTCCTTACCTTAAAAGTAATGCCAATGACTTCAACAAGTTCTGCTTTACTTTTGGGAGCCTTATTACCCATAGTCTGCATTAGAGCATCCCAATATATTTGGTATGGCATGAAACTATTACCGGCAGTGGAATATATCAGCTCTAATTCCTGGGATTGAGGCTGTGAAATACAATATTGAGTAGTGTGACTTATTTTACAGAAATACTACTAAAATGTAGCTGGGTTGACGCTGAAATTAATACCAACTGTTTCTAATGCTGTTGATTTGATGTTGAATAGCTTTTGCTAAAGCAATCGAACATTTATCTGGATAATAGTTACTTTGGTCCAGCCCCGGAAGTTCTGTTGAAACAACTACTTGCCACTGAACTATATCAAATCCATCTCCATATTCAAGTTCAGGTGGTAGTGGAGGAGGTTTATCTAACTTAATATGCTTAGAAGCAACACCTTGAAATCCAACAAAATTATAACTAGTGCAGCAAAGTTTCAAGGAAGCAGCAAACTGAGAAGTTAAATCCACTAAAGAATTTTTAAAAGCACCTGGCATGCACAGTCTCAATGTAGACTTCAAATCATGGCTAGGCAGTGACCACACGTCAACATACTCATCCATTTTATCGACAGAGGAATCACTATATTGTGGATTAGACAACACCTTATCAACAACCAGCACCAGAATGAACGATTAGAGAACACATTTCTTTTCAATGACCACATCTTCTTTGGTGTTCACTTTATCATCTTCGTTGGTTATGATTGACTTCATCTTCTCAGAATCAACAGTTGAAGAGACTTGGAGACAAGATTTGGAGTGGCATCAACCCGTGACAAAGCTTCTAGAGATGAGCTAAACATATTAGTACTAGATCCCAACCCTAAACAGCTTCCAGCTGCTGCCTTTGTTGCAACAGACACAGAAGTCGGCATCAAAGAACTAGGGTTTAGGGTTTAGGGTTTAGGGTTTAGGGTTTAGGGTTTAGGGTTTAGGGTTTTAGGGTTTAGGGTTTTAGGGTTTAGGGTTTTAGGGTTTAGGGTTTAGGGTTTTAGGGATCAGGGTGGAGGATATGGAGTACTTAATTATAGTGGATTGTTATTGATGTATGGTGATTTTAATTTATAATATTGGATTCTTTAAGATCATTCTAGGTATTAGACACACATTGAAATACTTAATTGACAAATAAAATTTAAAAAATAATTTTGTTAAATGATAGATAAAAAATTAAGAGAAAAAAAAATGTTATGCAATCTTCAACGTGTGTTTCTCCATTTATGATGTAAAGTTGATTTAGCGACAGTTGTGCATTGAATTCGACAACGCCGTATCTAAATGAGATAGACGTAGACAAACCTTGTGTTCCAAGAAATCATCTTGCATTAAGCAAAGTTTGACAATAATAGTGTCATGTGGCAATTTGCTATTTGTTGCATCTTGGTGTCGCTATTCGCTTGTTCTTCAATTTTCCATTGTCGAACAGAAATGAGGATTAGTTCAAAACATATATTATCTGTTTAAAATTAATATAAATGTTCTTAATTGATGATTAAAATAATTTAGTCACAGTTTCAAAACTCACATTTGAAATGAAATTATTGAAACTCAGATTTACATAAGATATGAATACAATTAGAGGCGACATCAAGAATGATGATTCGAAATGAAATTACAGAAATTCCAAATCACCAAAGAGACACCAAGAATGACGACGAAGGAATCGTTCAGATCAATCGAATTTTCAACAAATAACAATAATGGTTTAGTTAAACCGAGACCTATGATCAGATTTTCAACATATAACAATAATCGTATAACAAGACCTATTCCAAGTAAATTGATATTGCAATAGACGGTTTCATATAATAAAAATGTGAATTCCATACTACTGGTTTACTTAAACTCAGACAAATTTCCATACTGGTTTACTTAAACTCAGACAAATTGCGATTGCAATAGGCGGTGTGAATTCCATATGCGGCTTGACACCCTGGCAAAGGCTAGTCAATTTGTCTGGCAGAAAGGCAAAACAAAAAATGCAATAGAATTAGCTATTTGAATAAGTAGGGCAGAATAGAAATAAAATAGGTAGGTGCGCTAGATAAGAAGGAAAAATAACGAAAAGAAGCAAATGGAAAAAAAAAACAGCTTAGAATGTTGTTTCCAGAAAAATAAATAAATAAAACAAACCAGTGCCCATGTCGTAGGCTATATTTCATCAATTGGAAAATAAATAGGCAACCTCAGACCAAAGGACATAAGCAAAAAAAAAAAAAAACAGTAACTCCCCAGTAAACTATAGCGTCTACAAAAGAACATCACTGGCATGGATGACACATGTAGTTACATCCGGCAGTTTTTTTAGAAGGCTTGTTGCCGTTGCAAGTTATTTCCAGCTACAGAGATACTCTACTTCATTTCATTATTTTCACGCCCTTTCATAACCCATAGCCACCTGCAACCACTATTTCCATACCAAACATAATTTATACAAAAGTATTTTTCGGTCTAAATCCAGTACATTCAAATTGGTTAACATGATACAAGCATACATATCATTACCACTTGCCATTCATATACAACAGGTGCTAGCTGCCTGTGACAGATACGCAGCTTGCTTAATTAAATTGTGCATAATTTGATGCTTGAATTTGAAATCAAATTCGCCATGT
>NQLW01000201.1:19570-31448 GCA_002312845.1 Kalanchoe fedtschenkoi
TTTGGCGTTGGCTTTGGGGATGGTTCTTATCAATTTGTACTACTTGGAACCCAGAGCTTCAAAGGTATGAATCTCATACATTTGTTTATGTTGAGCATATTAAGTGGTATTATCCCACATCGCCCAGTGGAAGCTCTTAAGCGATCCTTATATATGGTTGGGCTCCCCCACTCATTGCCAATTGATTTTGAGTGTGGATCCAACATTTCTACATGGTATCAGAGTGGGTTTTGGCCGCACTCTTAGAACATGCCCGTGACGGTTAACTAGGTCCGCACGAGGTCCCACTTGTCGAGGTTAACAAAGGTCCTCGCAAGTGAGGGGGAGTGTTGAGCATATTAAGTGGTATTATCCCACATCGCCCAGTGGAAGCTCTTAAGCGATCCTTATATATGGTTGGGCTCCCCCACTCATTGCCAATTGGTTTTGAGTGTGGATCCAACATTTCTACACACAGTATTATAACTCGATATCTGCTTAACTTGAGCGATTTAGATTTAGAAGGGTTATTATTGAGGTAGCCCAAGCTCATATGCTTAACTTACGCGATTTAGATTTAGAAGGGTTATTGTAATGAAGATTCAAACATATGCCCTTCTGACATTATCAGACAACAAACTTATAACCAGCTCAACTGATTTAAATATATTTTATATCAAAGTATAATTTAATCTAAACCTCACTTTTTATTTTGCACCAGACCTCCAACATCGAGACCTCTAGATTCTAGACAATGTAAAGCAGTTTACGATATTAAGCAACTGACATGGCAGAAACACGACTATTAAAAGACTTTGAATTTCTTCTCTATGTTACAACTACAGGTGGGCAGTCTGCAGATTATTTTGTTTAGTTGAATTAAATTGTTTTCGGGACTGGGGTGTTGGTTTCATCTCAAGCATTGGGCTGATTTTGCGGTGCCAGCTTCGGTTTAGATTAGTTTCAGTGCTTTATAACCAGTTGGTGTAGTCCATACTAATTTAAATTACAAAGGAATTGAAGAGTGAGTTCATATATAAATGTGGAATTATTATTATTATTATTATTTGTGTTAACCTTTGATTCCTATGAGTTTCTGCAGGTCATGTTTGAGAGAATGAAAGAGGAAAAAGAGGAAGGTAGGGGGAGAGACCCCCACTCAGTCCCAGACACCAGTAGGGCGATGGAACCAGATGTTGTTTCTGCCGTGCGTCCCACTGTTACTGGTCAGCAAGACAAGTCAGTTCCAACTGACAAGTCCCAAGATCGCATTTTCTTCCTCGGCCAGAAGCTGAAGAAACTCAACTCCCACTCATCCTTTGTCAATATTGTGAGCCTCATGTCCCTCACCTGGCACCTGGTTCACCTCAGCCAGCGTGTAAACGCTTGTCGCTAGGATATGCTCAGAACTCAAAATTTCACATGTCGTGTTTTAGCTGTGGTTTGGTCGTATATTTGGGATGAGTAGATCAGAAACAAATGCCTGACATATATAACAGGTGCAACACTTCAACTGCCCCATGTGACAAAATTTCAGAATTGCCTAGTTTCGTTTGCTATCAAATGTACCTCCCCTTTTGGTTTGTTATCCATTCTACCCTATTTTTACATTTTCGTGGTTACAAATTTCGTGCTTTGGATCCACGAAGATGACATGTATCTTGTTGTCGCTCGGTTAGCAGCCTACATGGCGATACGTGACATCTTCGTTCTTTGAACCGATGAAGATGTTTATTATTTTCGCTGTCCTGAATCACGAAAATAGTTGGTGAGAACTTCGTGGTTTTAAACCACGAATTTACATGTCTTTTACCCAGTTAATGGGCCCACAAATGTCTTTTACCCAGTCAATGGGCCCACGAATCCACTCAACACAGTCTCTCTCACTAAGGTTTTTTTATAACTTCGTGGTTTAAAACCACGAAGTTCTCACCAAGTATTTTCGTGGTTCAGGACAGCGAAAATAATAAACATCTTCGTTGGTTCAAAGAACGAAGATGCTACGTATCGCCATGTAGGCTGTTGACCGAGCGACAACAAGATACATGTCATCTTCGTGGTTCCAAAGCACGAAAATTTTAACTATTTTCGTGGTTGAAACCACGAAAATGTAAAAGTAGGGTAGAATGGATAACAAACCAAGAGCGGACATACATTTGATAGCAAACGAAGCTAAAAGGGTAAATTTGAAATTTTTTCCCCATATGTTTAGAAGAGGAAAATATGGCCAAGTTGTGTATACTAGAACTGAGTCTGTTATACTATTCCTGAGCGCAATACTAGAAAATATGTACTTGAACAGGGTCTGAAAATTTGAAGTGGGACAAGGTCCGAGCCTTTATTTATGCATACCCACCAGCTAATCTGTAAGCATACTAGATATAAAGTTGTGAGGCAAGCAGTGGAGTTTCAAGGGCATTTAAGACGACCACCGTGAGTAGTCATATTGGCATAGCATGGGCAAACATTCCTGTTCCCGGACGTCCCTGGTGGCACGCAGTTGCATCTGTCACAGCAGGTGTTGCATGCCCTGATGCACATCTTGTGCCTCGACGCCTTGCCGCACCTGTACTCGCACTTGGACGCGCAATCTGACCCAACACGTCGATGGAGCAAGTTAGATCAATCAGTCTGAGATTGGTTGGTTTTGGTTGGTTATTACTTATGAGTCTGTCTTTCTTTCATTTATTTAGTACTAGCAGAGTAAAATATCTATTCAGTAAAACTCTCTTGCTCCAGACGGCCGCTTACAGAAAGCACTGCAGATTACAGTGCTAAAAAAAATCAAGAACAGAGCAGACTATACTGAGGCTGGTTGGTTAGTCTCACTCACCTATTTTTTCAGCACTTGCAAGAAGGATCTGGCCGCTGTTGATCTCCACCTGAAACGAACTCATTGCAGACATAAAGATGTTAGGAGAAGGGCCAAACATTCATTTTATTTTCCTTCATCATTTATCAAACCCGACACATCCTATATTCCATATCCATGAGGGGATTGGTGTATTTTATCGCCGACATGCTGACAGAAACGTTCTCATACATAAAAAAAAAAGATCAGGAAGCAAGGAGACAGACAGACAGACAGACACCAACCTCATGAATCAACACGAAGCAAAGCATCAGCAACAAGAGCGTCATCTTAAAAAGGCCCATAGCTAATCAGATAAGGAGATTCTACCACGGTCAAGGAACAAACTGATAGAAGAAGTTTATAATATAGAGAGGAAAATGAGCGTTGCGTGAAAATATGAATCGGAAATTAAGTTTACACAACACTCAAGGGAGATCCATTTCTTGTGTAAAGTCGAATGTGTAACGCTGACTTCCCACACGTTTTATAGTACTACATTATTCTACCAACGTTGCTTGTCCTTCTGGCCTTCTACCAGAACACTCTGATTATATTTTCGCTCTTTTGTTGATTGAGGATTAGTCATGGGTGTACCCCAAAAAGGGAACCACAGTATGATGAATACCATGTCCCATGAGCACTAGGCATCTGAAATGCGCACAAATCCTAGCTATTCTATGACATATAGGTTTATCACGTAGGATCAACATAAAGTAAAAGCATTTTTGCGCTGGGCGGGTCAGACGGTACTAACAGGGTTTGAACCCAGAACTTTGGGATTGTTAGGCAATACTTAAAACTATTAGGCCAACACCTTATTGGTAAAATAAAAGTAGATGAAACCATAATAAATCGTGAAAATGAGGTCCATTGTCTATCCCCTTTTTTCCATTCCCAGGGGAATTCAACTTTGTGACACCAATGTATGAGGTGAGCAGATACGTAGAAGTGAGAATCGAATGGTTTGGTGCACATCTTTGACATATCCAGTTACTTGAAACTTCTCCAATTTTGGAATTTCTTCTCTTCCTCAATGGATGCCTACGGATATAGGGGAACTAGTTGTACTCCTTCATAAATGAAAGTCATGATATACATATCGTTTAAGGTTAAATTGAGTAGATTAAGAATGCTAGCGGTTGAGCGAGTTTAATAGATAAAGAATTAATTTATCCTTTTAAAATTTGTCTAAAATATAGAATTGATGGATTATTATTGGTGTAGAATTTGTTTTAAGTACGGACCGAAAAATGTTAACTAACAAATAAAAGTAGACAAAAAAATTTGATTCAGTAATAAGTAAAATAGGACATGGTTTTTTTTCCTGTTGTAAGTTTTAAGTATATATATATTTTTTAGCTAACAGGATAATCATTCTAGAAAACATTGAATAAATATAATTATAATTTTACTTCCCTTGTACTAGATGAATCAATACAGAAAAATTCCTAAATACATCAATGTAAAAAATTTCAGTATGGAAGTAATGATACGAATGTTCGATTATTTTTGCGCAATTTGGAATTTTGATCAAACTTGATAAATGTAATCAGTGGGTATTTTCCTTAAATATTTTCAATAATATGCTAAGAACTTTTACCCGATATCTACCAATTCTAGAGCCAAAATAGAGTAACCATGATATCTTTTAAAATTCAAATGATAGTTTCAGTCAATATACACATATAAAACCGAGTTATAAACACAGTTTTTGTTTCTCAAGTCATCTCAAAATACTACTCCCTCTACCTTTGTCCTCTTTTATTTATCACTTTACCGAATTTTTTTGTCCACTTTTACTTGTCACTTAACAATTTTCGATGCATATTTAGTATTAACAATTACCTTAAAACATCAAACATTAATTACTTATTTATTATAATCAATAAAAAAATCATTCATCACCCGTAATAATCTATCAATTTTATTTTTTTCACAAATTTTTTAGAAAAAATATCAACCACCCACTCATTAAATTTGTTTAATCGTTAGCATTAATTTTACCTTAATCCACTCAAATTAACTTTAAACGACTTGTATTACAGGAGAGGGAGTATAATACACTCATAAAGTCAAAAGGTGGCAGTCTGACAGACACTTGATGAGTTCAATGGTGTAGCATAAGTTTTGCGTGGTCTGACACAAAGTAAATTTCTCATTAAATTTATTTTATTTATTTTCGATAATAGATAAAAAGTTATTGAAAAACTATTAAATTATTATTTAATTAAATAAATTATCCTTTCTATGTTTCATCTAACATTTCATTTTGTGTGTTTGGTTTAGGAAAAATTTGACGAAAAGAAAATTTTGTTGAAAAATGAGATAGAAAATTTATGAGAAAATGGGAAGGAAAATTTGTAAAAAAATTAGATGAAAAATAAAAAGAAAATTTGTTTCAAATTAAATAATGTTTTAGCATTTTCCTATCATTTTTTACCCCTAAAAAAACAAAGAATACAGAATAAATTCCATGAGGTAATACATTTTCTCTTAAATTTTTCCTTTCTACCAAACTTTCCCTAAACCAAACACAACCTTAGTTTTCCATCCCCATTTTCTTAAACCAATTCCCCACAAATTCTCGAATTATTCCCAAACCAAACACAGCCTAAATTTTTAAACTTCACCCTGCAGAATTACATTTTGTTTGTATTCGAGCTTCCAAATTTTACTCTGAACTCCAAGTTTTAATAGTGTTAAACCACCCGAAACCAAAGCACAATGCGTCTTTATTTTGGTTTGGCATAATGTGTGATCTATGTTTTAAAAAAATTAATCAGACGGCCTTCGAATTTATATGCATTATTTTGTATATTTTATAATATTGGGTCCATGAAAATGTGTTCAGATTCATATATTTTAGGGGAAAAATCGAAAAGGGGCCCTGAATTATCACCACTTACCTAATTACGGTTAGAACTACCATGATTTCCAAAAAGGGTGTGATGAAAAAAAATTGAACTGATTTTCTAAAATAAAATTTACCATTACATTTCTAAACTAATATTATTATAAAACTTAGATTTGTGCGTGAAAATTACGTCGTTTGGTCCTTCGTTCGGGATATCACCAACTTCGTATGGCTCCTGAGGATGTGTACAAGACCGCATTCTGCACGCACGACGGCCATTATGAATTCACAGTCATGCCCTTTGGCTTGGCGAATGCACCGGCAACATTCTAGTCAGAGATGAATAGCTTATCTCGGAGGCACTTACGACGAGGAGTCCTGGTATTTTTCGATGACATTCTTATCTACAACTCTTCTTGGACATCTCATTTACAATTGTTACAAACTGTGCTCTAAATCCTGGTTGCTAACTCTTTATTTTGCAAGACATCTAAATGTGAACTTGTCAAGTCATCCATAACTTATCTGGGACATATAGTATCTGCAGAAGGTGGAGGTTGATTCGACGAAAATAGCAAGCGTCCGTGAATGGCAAACACCACAATTTGTAAAGTAGTTGCGAGGCTTCCTAGGGCTAGCAGGATACTATCGACATTTTGTGGCTCGTTACACGGACATAGAGACACCATTGACCCAATTACTTCGCAAGGACATATTCGTGCGGACAAATGAGGCAGCAGCTGCTTTTACGGCTCTTAAGACAGCATTGACTACCACACTAGTCCTCGCCTTGCCGGACTTCAATAAACTCTTTATGGTACAAACCGATGCTTTGGGGGTCGAGATCGGAGCAGTACTTTCTCAAGATGAACGCCCCATTGCGTTTTATAGCCAATACCTTACCAAGACATTACAGGCCACCTCCGCTTATAATAGAGAATTCTATGCAGTAGTGGCAGTTGTAAACAAATGGCGTCAATACTTGTTAGGGCACAAGTTTGTTATCGTCATTGATCATCAGCCACTCAAGTCATTATTATCACAGACTATTCATACTCCAGAGCAGCAGAAGTGGATAGCAAAGCTACTTGGATATGAGTTTGATGTGGTATATCGACCTGGCAAACACAACGTCGCAGCGGACTCCTTATCTCGTATTGATGCAGGGAGTCACCAGGCGCTAACAGGTTCCTCTAAACCTATTTTGGGAATTCTCCAAGCATTGCGTCACTATTGGGCCAGTTCAGTAGAGGGAATGAAATTTTGCGCCCAACTGGTACAGGCACCCGACCTATTCCCTTTGTACACACAGCGTGATGGACTGGTCCTCTACCAACAAGTTGCTAGTGCCCAGTGACTCCCTTATTAGAACCCTTCTTTTACAAGAATATCACAGCTCTAGTTTGGTGGTCATGCAGGTATACAACGCACCTTAGCTCGTGTATCATCTACTTTTCAGTGGGTAGGGCTCAGAGAAGATGTCAGAACTTTTGTGAACCAATGCCAGGTTTGCCAGCAGACGAAGGCTCTCAACACAGCCCCACAAGGGCTGCTGCAACCCTTGAAGATCCCAACCTAAACATGGCGTGAAATCTCAATGAATTTCATTATTCATCTACCTTCATCTCACGACAAGACAACTATACTTGTTATTATAGATCGGCTTTCAAAAGGAGCACACTTCATTCCTCTTCTAAATCCTCATACAGCAGAATTAATTACAAAAGAGTTTATTAATGGATATATTCGCCTGCACAGTTTTTCAGAAATTATATATCGTGTCTGACCGCGACCCTTTATTTACTAGCCGATTTTGGAAAGAGCTGATGCGAGCGCAAGGGACACAATTAGCAACTATCAGTTCTTATCATCCTCAAACGGATGGCCAGACAGAGGTGGTGAACCGTTGCTTGGAGAATTACTTACGCTGCTTCGTGGCTAATAATCAAAGGGATTGGGTGGAGTTTTTACCGTGGGCGGAACTGCACTACAACACATCCTGGCATTCCAGCACTAAAATGACTCCCTTTGAGGCTACTTATGGTTATCCTCCTCCAACACTGCTCAACCATATTACTCCTAGTCTCAAGGTGGCATCAATTAAAGAACCCTGGCACCATAGAGCCTAGTTGCTTCAGAAGTTACAACAAAACATTACCCGGACACGATAGCGCATGCAGCAACAGGCTAACAAGCACCGCAAAGATCAAGAATTCACGGTGGGTGACCTGGTGTATGTTCGTTTACAACCTTATTGGCAAATCTCTGCAGTAAGTAGGCACGCACATAAATTGTCCAGGCGATATTTTGGCCCCTACGAGATCACACAGCGCTTTGGCAGCGTAGCATACAAGCTGAAACTTCCAGCCGAGGCTCGCATCTATGACGTTTTTCATGTTTCTCTTCTAAAGAGATGTACGGGAATTCCACCACAACAACCACCCTACTTCTCGAGCAAATTACGGATGGGCAGCTCGTCATACAACCCATGCACATCCTGCGTAGTCGTCAGTTGCTGACAAGGGGCAAACCTATCCATCAGTACCTAGTACAGTGGAGTGGGGAGCCACCTGAAGCAGCAACATGGGAGAATTTAGATGACTTTTAACAGGCATATCCATCATTCCACCTTGAGGAAAAGGTTGTTTCGGAAGCAGGGGGTAATGATGCAACAAAGGACACACATCTTAATCTTCGCCTAAAGAAGTGGACCACTAAGTATCCCCCATCTACGTGGAGCCTAACTAATTAAGCAGCATGATAAAGGTGAGAGAAATAGGAAAAGCAGTCTGTTGAGATATTGTTACGTAAGGCATGAATTGTAAGACATTGTAGCCATATAAATAGGGCCAACCATCACGAGAAATAGACAAGTAGTACCTTTCTTTTTTTCCTTTCTAATTTCCCCTCAACATCTCCTCTCTCTCTCTGCATTTCTCCTCTACCAGCTATTTCCTATCCTATTTCTACACTTTTGGCATCACTGTGTCAGTTCTTATAATTCCTCACCTATGCAAGAGTAATCAATTTGACAAAGTAATATCTCTCAAAGACCTATGTTTGCGAAGGTACCCTTCAGAGTTACTAATCATCTATAAGGCTTTAATTCTAGGTCTTTCAAAGACTGGAAAGATAGCGGTCATAATTTGTGATATGATGATGGATGGAGTCTCCCTTGATACAGAAATTTTTAACCTGCTGATCCGAGATCGTTGCCAGATGGGTGACTTCAAAAAGGCTTTTAGAATTATTTAGTATCATGATAAGACAAAATACACGCTTCGAAATACCGAGTTATGGGAATTTGGTAAAATTACTATGCTTGAGAGGTAATGTCGGATGGGCCTTAAATTTGAGGGTGTTTATGTTATTGGAAACCGAGTCTCCCATCCTCATCATTTCTAACATTCTCTTATTCTACCTTTTCAAAATCCGTTATGGTTGTTATGTGAAAAAGATACTTTGTGAGTTGCGGGGGAAGGGAATTTCAATTGACACAGTTATATATGACTATTTGGTCCAGGGGTATTTCATCGAGGTGCGCCGCTATAATCTTTTTTATAAATACATATAGAGAGGGGATCAAAATGAGAATCACTCATTTTTTGAGTGACCTGAAAAAAAAAGTACTAGAAAGTAATTTTCTTAAGTTTAATCTAAATTCATACGTTCTTCCCATTGGCTAGCAACAATGTGACTAACCTTCACTTTTGACTTCCATTCCCCACTTTCTATTTTATTATGGCAAACACGAATCAGAATTTTTGACAGCACATTCAATTTCAAAACCCTAATTACCTACTTTTGTTCTCTTTTACATATCACTTAATTGAATTTTTTTATTTATTTTTATTTGTCACTTAAAAATTTTCAATATGTATTTAATATCAACAACTATCTTAAAACGTCAAACATTTATCACTTTTTTATCATAATCAATAAAAAAAATCATTCATCTATCAATTTTACTTTTTGTACAATTATTTAAAAAAATATCAATTATCCACCCACTAAATTTATTCAACGCTAGCATTTACTTCATTTTAATCTATTTAAATTAATTTAAACTACATGTATGAAAGCACCAAGGGAGTAATTGGATATGCTCCATTTCTCGATTTGAGGGCTTTCGATAATCCTCATTTTTGCCTCGTCGCTATCCGGCAATTCGATTCAATAAATCCAAAATTGGACACAGCAGTCACAATCTCATGACCGAATCGTAGTGTCGATACGATGTTCTCGTCGTCGATCAGAACGCTGATGTGGATGTAGTACTGATGCGATACGGAGCTTCTGATCACACATCTTGAGCCATCGCGTTTTGATCGGTTGTTCGCAATGGCGGCGCCGAGAATTGTGGTGATCGAGAGTGGTAGGACGTTGAAGGACGAGGAGAGCTTGACGCTGGAAGACTCGCCGACCAGTAAGAAGCCGAGGCTGCTCGAAGCCAGGTTTCCCTTGACGAGATGGGAGTTCGCGGCCGCTTTGGGCGTTTTTCTGGTGTTTTCGAATTAAACTAGTTTTAGGATGCACTTTACCTAACTATAATACAAACACTACTCAACCTGATAAACATAATTCATATTCTTATTAGATGTATTGTGTTAATATGATTAACATGCATACTTAGTTCGGATCTAAGCCAATACTATGTCATTTCATGTTGATATCCTAAACTAATAATGATAGTTAAAAAGATACATACTAATAGAATTTAGCAACATATGTTGATTATCATAATCTGGAGTGAAGCGCAAAAATTCTCATACCTGAGTGTGAGTTCTCATTTGCCACTCATATAACTTAAGGAAATGGTATGATATGATAAAAGACAATGAACATAATAAAAAATATGAAATGAACTTACTTCAGTCAGTTGTCTTTACATCATAGCTAGGGTACGGTCTGTGTGCCTTAGGAACTGAGTTCACTAATCTTTCACAGTCTCAAATTGAGCCATAAAGAGTAGAGACTCGCTACAAAAGAAAATAAACTATGAAAACAAGGCTATGAAATATGTCGAGAGAGAGAGGCTCTCTACATGATGGATGTACGTGTATCTCTTCTATTCTATTTTATCTTACTAATTTGTTGCTAAGAGGCCTCTTATATAGTGATAAGATATTGACTTTTCAGAGTTTTTAAGTGGGAGAGTCATTTCCTTCAAGAATCCTCCTTCATAGAGCCTAGAATTCTATTGTAATTGGTTGAGTAAATTGCAGACTATTTTGTGTACTCAATCAAGTAAGGCTACTTAGATCGAGTGAAATTCATCTTTTTATTTCCTATTCAGATCAGTTAAAGGATAATAATGCCTCTAACGAGACCAAGGATTTCTTCCTTCAATCGAGTGAAGTCTTAATTTTCTTTACTCGGTCGAGTAATATTCCTTTCATATTGATAATCATTCGAGTATAGCGAATCTTGGTTTATTTTTGCTCTTTTTTCCTTGTTTTGTCTTCTTTCGCTCCTTTTGTTTTTCAACCTCCTTTAATGATATTCTTCTTAGTTCTGTTTTGTTGTTTAAGTTAGTTGCGCGGTGATTTTGTAAATAAGCTAATTTATAAATACTTGTACAGTGGACACATTCACGGAAATACTTGTAACCATATAGTGAAAAAAGTATATTCATAATTTCAATTAAATTTTAGTTTTGTCCCCCCGAATTTCAATTTGTACTACCGTATACCAAATCCCGGAACGGCCACTGATTTGTACGCGCATTATATGCCGCTTTGGACAGTTTTGAATAAAAAGAACTCTTTGGCGCTTCACTGCATTTTGTTCCAAATTCTCTTATGAAGGTCGAGCCGAGTTTGCGAGTCTACAGACTGCATTTTTTACAGAGTCATTTATGGCTAAGGTTGTATTGCGGAGTCAGCTCATAACAAAATATTACTTTGAGAAAGCATGTATGATTTTCTTATATATTAAGGGCCAATCCGATATAAATTTAGAATTGAAGAATTATAGTTGCCTAATTGTCTAATGTAGGGATGGCAATTCAACCGTAACCGAACCGTAACCGAACTGGTCAACGTGGATAATAATCGAGTTGACCACGCCCGCGGTTAAAACCGTAACCGAACCGAAAAAAATTTGACGGGTAGGTTAAGGGTATGGTATTTGCCATACCCGACCCGACCCGACCCGACTATTTAAATTAAGTAAGACATTTAATTATCACT
>NQLW01000203.1:0-28332 GCA_002312845.1 Kalanchoe fedtschenkoi
CTTAAGGCAACTTCGTCGTTTCGGACCACGAAGCTTTTAAAGGACTTCGCAGTTTTAAACAATGAAGTTGCCTTAAGACAACTTCGTGGTCTCAGACAGCGAAGTTAGTACTAATATTCGTTGTCCCAAACCACGAAGATGCCACGTGTGGCCAGATCCTCCATATCAATCGAGTTGGCAACTTGATGAAGTTGACTGGCATCCTTCATCGCTAGAGCTTAAACCCAAATGTGTGCAAGCTGGAACTCAACTTATTTATTCAAAAATCAAAGTAAATAGTTGCTGCTTAGGCAATAGCCAAGAGGGGTGAAGAAGTCCATGAAATTACATGTCCTTAATTAGAGAATCAAAAGATTATTCAAGGGCTCACAAAAATATGATTTATTTTAGACTTTTCCAATGCATGATTGAAACTGTGACTTGGGTCGACAAATGATTGGCGTGCTGACAATTCAGAATGAATGGATTTCGGTTTCTTTCTAAAATTAATAAATATTACTACAAATTTATTAGTATGCCTTTTTTTTTTATTATTGGTTGAATATCCTTGTTGTATTAAATGACGTACAAGAAAACTCCCTTCAATTATTTCATCAACCGACCGCTGCCAATAAATGCAAAAGCTTCAATGCCCCTAATGTTAAAGTTAAGAATTAAATTGCTGAAATGCTAGTAGGTACTACGTACTACTCACAATCAAATCACTTCACTTTTTTATGAAATAAAAATCAATTTAAATTTTTTTTGCATAATTCTAGAAGCCAAGGGAGGGAGAGAGGAGATGTAGCAGAAAGGCTTACATGGCCGACGAGGTGAATGAGATGTTCTATGAAGATGGAAATGACAACGAGCACGAAGCAGACAACCGCAACCGCCCACGTCGGCGTCCCCTCCAAGCTCCTCTCCTTCCTGTAATCCGCCATGTCCCTCTCTACAGCTATATGTATGATGCACTGCTGCTCTCTGTCCTGCTCTGCGCTCAGCTCCAAAACACGTACGGAGTTACCCTCACCGGCAACAACTGCTTTGTTTCGAAAACCCAGCTAACAAATTAACTGTAAGCAGGCAGCTTCAGCTGCAAATCGACGATAGATAGATAGATGTTTGGGAGTAGTAATGAATATGGAGAAACCTGGTGGCTGCTGTGAAGCCTATATATATAGAGAGAAGAAGAGATAGGATTAGCTAGACGGGGGTGGAGCGAAGACTGGAGACTTGGTTTTGGAGAGAGTGCGACGTCAAACAAAGGCTGTCGTGTCTGAGTCTAATGGAAACGCCCACCACCTTGTTGTTTGAGAATGAGACGAAAACAGAGACCTTTGACTTTTCAAAATATTGTCGCCAGCCATTTACGTTACATTAATTCGAATAATAAACCAACATATCCATTCTAATTACTTACAAATTAAATTAATCAATCAAATTTATACGCATTTCACATATTCTTATTTCTGTTTCCAACCGTAACTATTGATACTTCCACAAACGACACAATGATAATTACTTTCATATTGAAAAAGTTAAAGTTTGCCTAAAAATGAAAAATGTTAGTGTAGCGAGTTACCTTTTTAGAGTCACCGAAGGTGTCGTTCTGTAAAATTAAGTGATGAATGTTGTATGCGAATCTGAATTATCAGATTACTGGTTAAACCACATCTGATTGCTGAATAATTTATTTTCATTTGGTAATTTATTTTTTTAAGTATCTTAATATATAATGATTTATTAATATAAAATATAATTATAATTATAATTTTACAACATAAAAATAAAATTTATAATCATGCTGGAGTTTTATTACAAAAATCACAAATCTGCTTTATTTGAAAGAATGAGAAAGAAGCCATTGAGATTTGGAATGCAAAGCAAGCCAATTGCTACTGGTACCTATTTGTTGACATCAGGAGAAAAATGGAATCAGGAGAGTGCTGCTGCTGATGTTTTGGCTGGCATATGTGGATCTTTATCATCAGAGGCAATAAGTTCATGTGTGACTAGCTCTTTTGATCAAGGGGATGTACACCGACAATGGAAACACAAAAAAGTGGGTGGCAAAAGGAAACGAACTTGGACTCAGGAGGTTACTCAAAGCATTGATGAGACATGTTCGGGGGAGAGCTGTGGCGAGATGGATTTTTCTGCCTTGGACTGGACAGACGAGGAGAAGCATATGTTACTGCAGGCTGTCAAGTTCTACGGCAATGACTTTGAAATGGTTTCGGAGTATGTTAAAACAAAGTACAGAGATGAGTGCAAGGCATTCTACAGCAAGGTCAAGAAACGCCTTGGCTTTACGAAGACAGCAATCACCAATAACCCTCCTGGAATCAGGGCTAATAGTGAGCAGGGCGTGGATGTTCGGTAACCAAATTCATTGCAAGTAGACCGTGTCGTATAGGCATAATTTAATTTGATCATCTGTTAGATTTTTTGTTTTGCATTTTGAAGATTCACTGTAACTTTCAGAAAGAGGAAGTGGGTTCCATTGTACATTTGCAAGTTAAATTAAGATGAATGGAAACATGCTTGTGGGTTTTGACAAGTTGTCTCTTTTCCCATTGCAGCCTGGTTTCCAAAAACAAGGCAAAGGTGTTTATTTTATATGATACTTCCTAAGTTGAAAATGTATCCTCGCCCAGCTGACGCTGGCTGTTGTTGGTTACGAGACTTGCAGAAACTCACCCATGGAGTTCGGCTGTTTTCCTCATTAGCAGGTTGGAGGGTAGAGGAGCAACTACATGCATAGCCTGTGTGCATAGAGAATCAAATGTCACCGAACAGTTTCGATAAGATCTAAAGGTGCTGCAGATGCAAATCACTGTAAAAATTGACTTCCAAGTCTTATGACCGTGACAACTTTCAAATTCCTGGCATCATTATATTTTGTATATTTTCAAAGATCATTTATATGATTTAAATTTCAGAAAAAATACAAAAAAAATCGTGATTACAGAGTTATCAATATTCTAAGTTTCTCAAAGTCAAATTAATTAATTTATAATCATATGATTTTGGGTATCCGTGCCGCAGTCAAATTTTTTAGGGGACATTAGAATTTCACTATACATACACTGTGATGTTACAGAAGTATGACACCTAGTCTTTAACCAAAAACAAAATCTAACTCGATCCGACACTATCACACTACTTCTAAGGCCATGCACCACATACTAATCCAAAAGAGAGAAAATTTCATTGAGTTACTAGCAAAAGAAAAACTAGGTTGCATTCTAAAAATATACAATTTCCTACTTACCACATCAGTGATTGGCTGTGCAAGTGCAACCTGATGAGCATGTAAGTGATAACCACAATCTCCTGGGACAGGATTTACTGGCCGTTGATAACCACTACAAGAAGAAGATCAATAATGAGGAATAAAATGCACATGACAATTCAATATTAGTGACATAGTAATATTGAAACTGAAAAGGAAAACGGTTATCTTAAAAGCAGTCAATACCCGTCTTGCGCATGGTTTCTATCATCAACTTCAGAATTAAAGCACTTGGGCTGCCCACCAGAGTCATATAGAGGGTCACCTGCAATAGTTTAAACAATTAATGATAAGAGAAAGCTGAAACTAAAGTGTACTGACGCCATACCTAAAAGTGGATGGCCAATGAAAGCCAGATGAATACGAATTTGGTGAGGACGTCCAGACTGAATCTCCACCTAAACAAGACACTGGTTAAAATAAGAAATATGAGGATTTCAAGGTTCATCTTACAGACAACTACGCAAACAAATCAAAAGTTTCTGTTCACATAACTATCCCTAATTCATCTTTAAGTGATGAGACATGAGTTTGAGACCACAACTCAGGGTTAACACTTGATATAGATAAATCTGAAAACGAAATATTTAGAAGCTTACCTCAACCAGCGTTTGATGCTTTTCAGTGTCCCTTTCTAGTACATTCACTTTGCTCAAAGATGGCTTTCCTAGTATAGATACAAGTGTACACATATAAAGACTACTTTTACACAGGCAGAACCGTGACTTTTATTTATGACAAATACTATGGACCAGCGTCATTGTAAAGGAAACTTCCGAAGTATTCCACCACTGAAGAAAGTAGATAAGACAGTCATGAGTGAAAGAAATTTTGTCTTCTTCGAAAAGGTTACAAACCTAACCTGAAGGGGAAGCAACATAAAGCCCTTTGGCCACCCCATGGTAGTTCATCATTCCAATTGGCTGCTTGATTACAACCTATATTTTTACAGGAATTAGAGGGAAAATCATTATACTTTTAACAATAAACTGTTTTGTTAATCATGAAGCAGCGTCAGTTGGGAATACCTACCTCATCATCCTCAACTATTCCAGTAACAAGCGCACGATATTTTTTCAGAATTTTCCTCCTTGCGCTGGCAGAACTACGAAATTGCAGTTTAAGTACCATTAGACATAGAATAGTGTTAAAAGTAAAGTAGTGTTTGAGAAAATCTTACTATTCAACGATAATATATGATCAATAGAATGCAGTTCCAAGTTCAGAAAATAAAGTTGAGTTTTGGTGGGTTAATATATTGCTCACGGCGACACCCAAGACCGGTTATAGTGAAAAAAATGTGTTAATACATATTAAAAAATGAAAATCACCATTGTAAAGGCAAAGGGCACAGGTACACCACTTACTCGCTGTTTTTAACAACTGCAGTCCCATCAGCAAAATAAGCCGCAAGACGAATTTTGGCTAACTTTGTTTTGGCACAAAGTAAGACACCTAGACATGAATCTCCTGATTAACAAAGCGTATAAATAAGTCAAGAGGGAATTGACGATCTGCTAAACTCACCTGATGTGCCGCGACCAAGACGGTGGACAGGCACGGGATGTGCCATTTCCTGGTTTGATGAGCAATTTGGCTTGCATGCTTCTCTCCATTGTAACTGAGTCAAAACTGTTCGTTGCTGAAATAGTCCTCCGGGTAGAACTTGCAAGCCAGATGGCTTGCGTAGTGCAATCTAACAGAAAACAAGAAAAAAACAATGAAAAATAATTCCTTTCAGCCAGTCACACGGAAAAGCAACTATAACAAGTTCCATAAAATATACATGTACTCCATGACATATAGACTTCCCCGCCAACAAACCACATCTTTCTAGTAAAAGGGGAAAGGAAAATCAAATGACAACAAATATACTCCGCTACTTGATAAAAGCTCGCTAGATACCATGTCGTCATCCTCATATAAGACATGAAGCAGGTGTGGCGCATCAGGTTCTTTCCAGGGAAGCCGATGGTAAACTAACTCTGATTTGGCTCTAGGGTCGAATGCAACAGAACGGAATACATTAGAACACCCCTTGTACAATTTCTCACCACAATGACAACTGCATAAAATTTAACCACTAACACATGCTATACCTTACAGTAGCCTTCGGATTCTTAACCACAATCCCATCGACTGATATCTGCATTGAGACATTTCAACACTATCTTTAACGGAAATTCTTCAATAATCTACAGCAGGATGCATACCTGGCCATTCTCAATCCGCTGCAACCAGCTGCTCTAGTCACAAAAAAAATACATATTTCAATGACCACAGAACTTTTCAATACAATGTTTTGCTCAAATTCTTAACTTATAAAATAAAGTAAAAATATATTCAAAGATAATACACCTATTATCTCTGCAGTTTGCTACATACACCTTTGTAACCCAGCAATTATGAAATTCAACAAGAAGTGAACTATATCCTAATTACCAAAATCAACACCACAAACTGCGCATACATACCCTTGAAGAGGAGCTGAATTCTTGTGCTTTCTAGAGTAGTAATCAATCAACGTCGTATCTAAAACGAAAAACAACTCTTAAAATCCAGTCAACCGCATGCATTATTAGCCTAGCGGCCAGCGGCCGGAAGAAAAAAATGAGGTAGCGAGAACCTGTATCGGAGGAAGAAACGACGTCACGATATGTCAGCCCATCGTTCATCTCCGGCCATGGCACACCGAAGGTGTGAAGTATTGCGTCAGCGACGATCGTCGGAGCTCGACAGCTGCGAGTTTGAGCATCGTGCGCCATTTTCAGGTAGGGCTCTACAGGTCCACTCGGTCAATGCTATTCTTATTAATTATTACCTTAGTAGGAGCGGATTCGGTTCGGTTCAATTCGTGAATAATCAAAAGTCAAATCAAATTATTAATTATCGGTTTTTTAAAATTTGAAATCGTAACCGAACCATTAACATTTCAAACTGGACCGAACCGATCCGTTTCAAACCGAATAGTTTTTTAACATTTCAAACCGAATCGAACCGACCGGTTTTAGACCGATATTTCAAACCGGACCGGACCGATCCGTTTCAAACCGAACCGAACCAACTGATTTCAAATCGAACCGAACCGGTTCTTGGGAGGGCGACAGACGCCATAATGTTATATATATAGATATATTTAATATTATCACATAATTAAAAAATTAATTATTTCATTATCATTTCATTATACATCAATAATAATATATCATATTTTATATTTATAATTTTTTTTAAAAAATATTAAACATTTATTAAATTGAATCAATAATTAGTATTTATATTTTTAATCCACTCAAAACAATCTTAACTAGCTTACTATTATTGAACCACTGAAGGAGTATTTGTGCTCGATAATAATTTTAAAAATTAAATGATAACTTACTAAAGATATAGAATGTGCAAATATTGATTTTTATTTTTATAGTTGTAAAATAACACATAAAAGGAAATGATTTAGTGTCATCCCTTGAGTTTAGATTAAGAAACTCGATTTGGTCATTGTGTCCAATAAGGGGTTAAGACGATATATTTTGAATTAAGTCGGTTGAATTCAGATAAGTTGAATAAGTTAAGTCGATCTTGGTCGCTCATAGAGCCTAGATCAAGGATCTAAAAGATCAGATAAGCTCAATCAACTTTAGAAAAGACTTGATCAAGACCGAACTTGAAAGACTGTAATAACAGAATTAGAGATAAGACGCTCTTATCTATAAGGTTATAGCCATGATCAATGTTGATGATTTTGATAGTTGGGGATAATTCAGTCTTCTCACCAACACAAAATCTTAGTGGCAAGTAAGATTGAGATCATGGAGGGACCAAAGTCAAGATTGACAAAACAAAAAATGACTATAACATCATATTGACTGCATAAGAAGATTCAATGTCATATCAACATGAGAAAAACCAGCCATCTTAGGCCTATATACTTATATCCTAAAAGTTGAATTATTGGTTATTTATTCATTCAATATAAATTGAAAGATCCAAATAATGAAGTATCAATCTTCGAGATTACTGATCATTGATACAAAAGACTAAATCATGTTCATGCACTGAATGAACAAAATATACATCATATTGACTAAGTTGTGATGCTTTTACAGAACTTAGGATATGTTACTATATATGCTCTGTTTAATTTATATTTGGCTTTTGTTGTACAATTAGATCTAAGAGTCTATGTTTCATGCAGTCATGCACTACACATATTAGTTGTCATGCAAATCAATGTAATCATTCAGATTCTGTGCAGTAACAATATCAATATTTTTTTTTTAAAATATAAATTATCATGCACACACCTAGCCATCAGGAATTGAACTCGGATAATCGGAATTGTGAGTATTCATCCCTCACCCTTTTAATCACCAGACTACACCCATGATGAGCAGTAACAATATCAATATAAATATAATTTATAAGCACAAATTATCTCACAATAATTATCACAAGTTTACAACACCTAAACTACACAAGAGAGTTTAGCCACTAAAGGTCATAGATATAGATACAAATAAAATGGTAGAAGCTACAATATTACTCAAACTTATGCTAACTTGTACTCTCCTATAGCTCCCCATTGCTCCCTTGATGATGATCTCTTGACTCCAATTCATTCGATGATTTGACTCTTCAGTTCGATGATTTCTTCTTAAAGCCCTTTATATATAGGTGTAAGGTACCTTAGATATTAAGATATGAATCTGAGCTTTTTCTTCATATAACTCTTTAGGAGATATTGTTAAGCTTCGGACTTCTTCGACTTATGGAAATCAAAATCGAAATAAGGGCTAGTTTAGGAAGATTATCTGCCCATAGATTTTGTCGGTGTTTTTTGACAGATATAAATCAAGATTTATGCTCCAAAGACTTATAAAAACTTGTAGATAATCATATGATCTTTTGATGGTCTTTTGAATCACGTGAATCATACATCTCAGCCGAGAGATATGCTCTTCGAAAGTTAGAAACAATCTGCAGAATCGATTAGAAAACTACATTTTCAACGCGCATGTGTTAAAATCGACTAGGAAACTGCAGTTCCCAAGCTCATGTGTCACTATCCAGCCATGCACAGCTCTCGCGCGTGGCAAATTGCCACGTCATCTATTTTCCTTCCTTGTGCTCTTTTACACGTGTTAGCCCACATCCGCACGCGCGGCAATGAACCTTACGCGTGGCTCTTGCGCTCGGCCTGAACATTGTCTTTTGTCTGATTTTCTTCCCTTGTCCAAATTATGCTCAAAACTACCCTTTCTAAAATAAGCTTGAAATGCACAAACTAGCTAAAATCATTAAATAACACTCAAGAACTGTCAAAAATTAGGTGAGTGAAGTATGAATGAGATAGTTGAATTTGGTCTCATCAGTCACTATAATCATAGAACATTAAATTCATTAGATTGCAAACTGTGGTCTTGACTTCAACCTCGTCTGTGATCCAAAATTGCCAATATCCTGATATCAAGTTAAGTATCAAAAAACATACAACCTATGATAATTGATCGAATAAGTCATCCATTAAAGGAATCAGATACTTGTACTCAGTGTCACCTTATTTAGTGCAAGATAGTTGATGCACATCCTTAGGCTTTGTCGTTGTGGTATTTTCACATTTAATAAATTGAAGTTCTAACACTCGTCAAAATAGTTTATACCTGGTAAGTCAGTGATTTAACACAAGGAATTACCTAAGCGGTTAGGTTTATACCTCATGCGTATTCAATTCTCTAATAATAGTTAAATAGTTTGGGTTTGATCAAGTAAAAAACAAAGATGTTCATAGGATGCTACTTCACCCAAAGTATGTATTCCTGTACATACATTTTTTTACTTACTTTGGCATGATTTTATTAGCACAATTGATCTCACTTGAGTTCTCACACCAATATCCGGCTCCTAGGCCTTTGTCTGATACGACTAGTGACTACACAATATTTCCCAATGTTGATTCATCCTACAATACTAATATGAAGGGTGAGGTACTTAACTTCATGTGTATATATATATATATATATATATATATATGTTGTCGAGGTCCCATTCATTTATTCTCAATAACCTCCAACTCTTACCTTTAGTTGGTCTTGAATGAGTACAATTTTGCTAGCACTAAGGTAACTCCAATTCTCACACTTGTTGGCTCGATTCCTATAATATGTAGGACAGAATTATCCAAGTTGACTGGACCACTCAACTTTTTTGACAACCTCCGAGTCTCGCATTCGGTTGTTAGTTTTATTGACTACAACCGGTTTATACCTCTTTCGATTATTGCCTTCATAGATTAAGAGCATGAGCATTGAGGGTGATAGAGCCTAGGTTCTTCTAATATAAGTATCATATGGTTAATCATATTAATATGTTAATCATAAGACTAGACATGCTAACATGTGAACTAGAGAGACTACATGGCACAAGTAGTGAGAAAATAACTTTATAAATTTCTGGTGAATATCCAATGAATTCTGGTGAATATCTTGTCAGTTCTGGCGAATATCTAATAAATTCTGGTGAATTGAATGCAAAGTATTGAAATGACGCAGTTTTGTACGAACAAAACACAAAACGACGTCGTTTTAAAAATGAATCAAAACGACGTCGTACGAGGGAGTACCTACTCCCGTACCACAGAAGAGTAACTCTTAGCCGCATGGCCATGTGTCAGCCATGGAGGCGGAAGCAGCAGGCAGCATACTGCGTTTCTTTTTGGGTTAGGTTTGCTTTTATTTTATTTTATTTTTATTTTGTTTTGTTTTCTTCTTTTATATACCTAAGAATTATAATGTAATGATGATATTAAAGATGACATGATGTGAAATTTTAATTAATTTTGATTAAAGGAATCTGTTATAATTATAATTTTATTTATATATAATTATAGGTCGGGAACCGGAGACAAGTCATAAAATTAATTGATTTTCCGATTTCAAGCTTAGCTTGAGGTAAGTAAATAATTCCTACGTATTTTTTTTCATACAAATTAAAAATATGATGCTTAATAAAGCATATTGGGTATAATATGTACATAATATATACCCACGTGGAAAGTTGAAATTGTTATATTGAGCATTCATTCATGTGCATACACGCTGCATCATGTCTGTGACGTTCTGTTTCCGCGATGATATCGCGTTCTGTTTCCGTGATAATATCGCGTTCTGTTATATGAATGATTTTATGATCCGGATCGGCAGTGACGATTGCCTAGCCAAAAAGGGCTTTCTGTCGTAATTCATGCTTGTCACGCATACACGTTACATTTGGCATCTGCTGTTTTGATGTGATATAAGAAATACACATTCAAAATAAATTATAGTTGACCCCCCTACGTACACAATAAAAGTACGAATGGTGAGCGAGCCGCACGCGTTGAATAAGATATTAATTAAAATAAAAGAAATCCCCATTCGGCTCGCCAAATACATAGCGAGTTGTTTACTCATAGAGTGAGTCTTTTGACTCACCCCCCAATATTTAAATTTTCTTTTCAGATTAATAGTCGTTCATTAGCGACGGTGTTTGTGTTAGCAACAAGCGAGCTCTTCGGTACGGTGTCATCCGGTCTTCAGTCAGTTCCTTCCAGTCATTAGTTATTTAATCTTATTACTTTGTCATCTCTTTAGTAGTTGCTCCGATGTACTTGGGTAAGATTTTGGGTTGATTTTGGATAGTTTAAATTTATTGAATTTTATTTTATTTAGACAGTATGTTGAATCTTTGACTTTGACTTTTATTCGCCGAGACTTATTTGACAAAAAGTAAAAAAGACAAGTCAAACGCCATCGCGATCCACATTTTTCGGGTCGTGACATGTTGGTATCAGAGCACTAGGTTGTCTCCACAGTACCTAGAGTTAGGACTTAGTAGAATTTTGGTTATGGTAGTGAAGCGCGCCACTGCCATAAACAATATTCTGCTTTGACCATTGTTATCAAAATCGGACCGGACCGGATCGGTCGGTTCAACCGGGAACCGGACCAAAATCCGGTCCGATCCTAATTAATTATCGGATTGCAAATCAAACCGTTAAAAACCGGATAAATCGGCGGAAATTTTATTGAACCGGCCGAACCGAAATCTTTTAAAACCGGTTTAAATTCTCCAAAATTACAATCGCCATCCTCTGCAGAGTGTAGACTGCTAAGCGTAGCCGACCTGGTAATTGGAATTGGGAAGGGAAAATTGGGGAGTCGGAGCGTCACTTACGCTTCCAAATCGAGATGAGGCCGGAGTTTTTCGAGACAATTTTGATTTTGAATGAAGATAGTCTAACCCTGGTGAAGATGAGAGAAAATTATATGTTTTTTGCCTCTTTATGGGTTTTCATTGCTGCGGAAATCTGATGTAATATTGTTGGTGCTGGCGCTCCCCTCCTGTTCTTCACTTATTGAAAGTTCTTTAACTATCATTTTCATCTTGTGTTAATTATGTTACTGTATTTTTTCTGAGTTTTCTAATTGGTCGAGGAGTTTTATATTGTTGATTTCTATTTGTTTGGCTGCTGATTGAATGTGGAATGGTCGAAATGTTCACTTTGTCGTCAAATTAGGGTTTTGCTTGATTAGAATTTCACAACGCGAGTGGCAGATGAAGCATAAAAGTTCAAATCAACATAGTAATTTGGAGAAGTAACTGATTTAGCCTTGGTTTTTATATTTTTAATTGACTTTTACATACAATTTTCAGGTACACATCATGTCGACTTCGTTGAATGTGACAAATCAAGACAGACTTGATTCACACTCTGATGAGGATAACCATATGATAGCTGGTCGAGGGAAAAAAGATCTGGCATGGGGGATTGTGCATCTATGAAAGAAGGGAGAACTCAAATTTTGACATGTATGTTCTGCTCAAAATCTTTCAAAGGCGGTGGAATCTCGCGCTTCAAACAACATATCGCAGGAATAACAGGAAATGTAACGGCTTGCAAGATGGTTCCAGCTGATGTGCATTATGAGATGGTACAAAATATAACAGGTATGAGTTCAAAAAGACAAAAAAAAGAACGCATTGATGAGCAAAACCCATTTAGTCCTCAGTTCAGAAATTATGAAGAGCATACATACAATCAAGATATGGATGGTGTTGAGGTTTTACCAAGGGGGGAACAAAAGAAACGTACAACAGAAGGTTTGAAATCCTACTTCATGCCTAGAACTACTCCAGGAGCTCAACCCTCCATTAAAAGTGTTTTAAAGAGCAAGCTAGCAAAAGAAAAGGTTGATTTAGCCATATCTAAGTGGATGACATATGCTTATGTACCGTTTAATGCCGCTAATTCATTTTATTATCAACCTATGATGGATGGAATAGCTTCATTTTGGACCTGGATATAAAAGACCTAACTTTCATGATCTTCAAGGTTACTTGTTAAGGAAGAACGTAGAAGAAGTTAGAAAATATGTTGCAAGTTTTCGAGATATATGAGCGAGGACAGGTTGCACTGTTATGGCTGATGGGTGGTATGATCAATCAAGAAGAACTCTAATTAATTTTTTGGTTTATTGTCCTAAGGTAATCTTCTGCTGAAAGTTTTTTATCTGTCCGAGCAATCTGTAGAAAATTTTGCATCTGCTGAAAGCTTTATGCTGTATTTTTCATCTGCTGAAAGCTTATCTACTGATTGTTTTTCATTTGCCTGCATTTTCGCATCTGCTGCGTGTTGCATCTGCTAGATTTTGATTGCATCTACATAATTAATTTATGCTTATGCTGATAGTTTACCTGTTGATTTTTTTACATATGTTTGCAGTGTTGCATCTGGTGAAATTTTTTTATCTATTGGACTGTTTTTCATCTTTTGGATTTTATTTTACATCTGTTATATATTTTTGCATCTGCTGGACTTTGTTTTCCATATGCCTGCACTTTTGCATCTTCTGAAATTTTTTTATCTGTTGGAGAACTGTTTTGCATCTTTTTGCAGATTTTATTTTACATCTGCTATATATTTATGCATCAGCTAGATTTTATTTTGCATCGCGCACTTCTGCATCTGCTTCAGTTTTTTATCTGTTAGATTGTTTTTCATATTTGGAATTTTATTTTACATCAATTGTATATTTTTGCATCTGTTGAAATTTCTTTATATGTTGCATAGCTACGGGATTGTTTATGAATTTGCCTGACTAATTTGTTGTCTCTACTTAAAGTTTACATGTGGAAAATTTATATGCTGGCTTTATTTGTAACTAGTTGCATTTTTGGATGTTCTACATTTTAACTTTTGGTTCAATGTCTTAACAGTACTGTGTTCTTAAAATCTATCGATGCATCAAATGCTTCAAAAACTGCTGACTTATTATATCACCTATTCGAGGAAGTCAATATTCGTTGGACCAGAAAATGTGGTTCATATGGTGACTGATAATGCAGCAAACTATGTGGCTGCTGGAAGATTATTGGAGCAAGAGTTTCCTTCGATGTTTTAGTCTCCTTGTGACGCTCATTGCTTGAACTTGATACTACAAGACATAGGCAAGCTGGATGAAGTATCTTTTGTTGTAGATCATGCATCACAGATTACCAAATATGTTTACAACCACTGCTATCCGCTGCATTTGATGTGCAAATACACAAAAGGTAAAGAAATTCTTCGTCCAGCTCCTACTTGTTTCGCCTCAAACTTTCTAGCTTTACAAAGTATTTTGACACACAAGGATTAGTTGCAAGAAATGGTGACTTCTAGAGATTGGAAGTTCTCAGCTTATGCTAAAGAAAGTAAAGGTAAAAAATTTGTTGAACAAATTATGGATTCACACTTTTGGAAGGAATGCTTGAATGTGGTGAAGCTTACCAAGCATCTTGTTCGAGTATTGAGAATTGTGGACAGTGATGAGAGGCCAGTTATGGGTTACTTATTTGATGCCATTCATGTTGCTAAAGAAGAAATATTAGTTAGATTCCAAAGAAGAAAAATAAGGTCAGATCGATATATGAACATTATTACAACACGTTGGGACACACAATTGAAAAAGAATCTCCACGCCGCTGGATTTTGGTTGAATCCAAGTAAACAATATGATGCGCTTGTGATGAATCAACATTCAGGTACTATTTCTGGTGTATTGGACGTTATTGAGAAATTTGCCCATGGAGACCGCCAGTTGCGAAATGTGTTGACTAGTTAGTTACAAATGTTTAAAGATTGTGAAGGAGATTTTGGACGTCCTACAACTCGTAGTGATAGACATGTGACGCATGCTGGTAAGTTCTTATTCATTTTAAATATTTCATATTGTGATGAATATCATGTGCATGTGTAATATCACATTATGCTTGTATCATAGACATCTGGTGGTCAACATATGGTAGTGGTGCTCCCGAATTACAAAAGCTAGCAATTCGAGTCTTGAGCCTAACATGTAGTTCTTCAGGATGCGAAAGAAACTGGAGTTTATTTGAACATATTCATACAAAAAAGAGAAACCGATTAGAGCATCAAAGACTAAATGAATTGGTTTATATGCACTATAATCTTCGCTTACAACAAAGGTAATTATGATTTAAGACAAAAGAACTTGTGAGAAAAAATACTATAATTTACTGATATAATTTTTTTCAGAGTATTCTTCAAATGCCGAAACTATGATCCCATTAGTTTTGAAGATTTTATTGAAAATGCTCAATGGATACTAGAGGATGATCCTTCCTCTTTAACGGTGGAAAAAGTTGAAAGTTTTCACCAACAAATGGATGAATGCACACTTCATAATGACTCTAATGTTCAAGGTCCGTATCTACTTTTATTATCATTTTAATATTGTATGCATAAACTTACAATACTTAGTCTTCATTGTTGTCGTCAAAATGTGTGCAGTAACCTTGATTTTAAAAGATGAGGATGTAAATGATGATATGGATGATAACCTTGATGAGAACATCAATTCTGAATTTCAACAAAAAGCTGGGGATAAAGACAGAAGATTTGACTACTGATGGATTTGAAACTAGAAGGGATGGAGTTATTGCAGATTTGACCAAGGATGGATTTGCAACTAGAAGAAATGAAGATATAAAAGATTTAACTATTGGCACGGTTGAGATCAATGAGTACGAAATCAGCAAAGACTCCATGAGCGATCTTAGAGATGCTTGGAAACAACTACGAGGTGAAAAATCATCATCAAAGCAATTATTTCAAAATTTTAAGGAGATACTGCGTGAAAAATAAACCAGGTTCATTTGTTGTTTGCTACAATCCATCTGCTGCTTGCATCCAATTTGTAGTGTACTCTATTGATTTTTCTATTGGCTGAATATTCAAGTATTTAAAAACAAAATCAGATTTAATCAGCAACAGCAATCCGTTTGCTTGCTGTCATTTGCTTCTATGCAGTCTATATTTTATAGTATCTCAACAACATCTCATCTGCTGTATTTTTTTAAAGTAAGTACTGTTGTGCATCTTCTACATTTTTTGTTGTTGTTTTGTTCTCGCTGGAATTTTTTTCAGCTGTTACGCTCTCATTGGAATTTTTCTGTTGAATTTGTGTCTATTGTGGCCTCTCTACAACTTGCTGATTTTTTTATGGCAGCAATTACTTGCAGCTGTGATTTGCATGTGCAATTATTTGCTGAATTCTTGCAAAACTTAGTTTATTTTTTTTTGGCAGCCATTACCTGCTGTTTAATTGTAATTTGCAAGTGTTGCTTGCTGAATTATGACAAACTTTTATTGATTCTTTGGCAGCCATTACCTGCTGTTGTGATTTGCAGGTGTTTATGGCAAACTTTTGTTAATTCTTTGGCAGTCATTACTTGTTGTTCAATTGCGATTTGCAGGTGCCATTGCTTGCTGAATTGTGGCAAACTTTTGTTAATTCTTTGACAGCCATTACTTGTTATTCAATTTTTATCTGCAGGTTCCATTGCTTGCTGAATTGTGGGAGAACTATGTTAATTTTTTTACAACCATTACCTGCTGTCCAATTTTTTTAAATGTGGGGTGCCATTGCTTGCTGTGGCAGAAGCCGCAACTGTGTTAACAGAAGGCCGGAACTGTGTTAATTTTTTTTGACAGTTGTTGTTTGACATTGTCTGCATTTTAATTGTGTGTTTCATAGTACGACAGAAATATAAAATTTAGTGTTGCTAAAAATGTATCAAGAAAGATTCGAACTTGATTCAAACAATTTGAGCACCACATTCCAGTGGATCAAGGCCATTACTTGTAAAATTTACAAAATTTATCATATAGTATCTAAAAAAACAGATACTATCCTTAAATGAAACCGGCGGTCGAACCGGTTAAAATCGCCGGTTCAACCAGAAAATTGTGAACCGAAGCTTTGACCAGTTCGATTTCCGGTTCGGTTTTTATAACTATGGCTTTGACCTTTTAGGTTTTTCCTGTTGTGTCATCTTCTTTTCTTCATAAGGCTCTTTAATTCATCATTTGATCTTACTTCTAAGTCTTGATTCACTAGAACTGTAATGGACCGTGTTGAGCTCGTAGTAGGAGTAATAGTGAATATGGTAATGATTGAGGCTATGGTAGGGGAGTTTGTGATACTTCGGTGAATGTACCCAAGGTATGATTTTAAATTCGAGGACAAATTTTTTGAAGGAGGGTAAAATGTAACACCGTGTAAATAATAATAATAATAATAATAATAATAATAATAATAAATAAATAAATAATAAGCCCAAATTTATAAATAAGCCCAACTTCTGTTAAGATTAGGGTTTCGTCTCGTTATATAAACATAGAGAGAAAAGATTTAAAAAAAAAAGTCGTGCCGTCAAGTACGTAGACGAGACGGAGTGACATCAATTATCATTTGGGTTGTGAGTTACGTAGACAAGATGAAGTGACATCAGCCATAACTTGAGTTGAGAGGTATGTGTCACAATTATTAGATATTATGGTGGACGTTGGTTGTCTCGTAAGTAAACAATTTTAGGATTTAACATGAAACAAATTATGATGATGATATACAATTAATTAGATATATAAATTAGGCATGATATAAGTATAAAAAAAAGGAGGTTAGCCGCATGGCCATGTGTCAGCCATGGAGGCGGAAGCAGCAGGCAGCATACTGCGTTTCTTTTTGGGTTAGGTTTGCTTTTATTTTATTTTATTTTTATTTTGTTTTGTTTTCTTCTTTTATATACCTAAGAATTATAATGTAATGATGATATTAAAGATGACATGATGTGAAATTTTAATTAATTTTGAATAAAGGAATCTGTTATAATTATAATTTTATTTATATATAATTATAGGTCGAGAACCGGAGAAGTCATAAAATTAATTGATTTTCCGATTTCAAACTTAGCTTGAGGTGAGTAAATAATTCCTACGTATTTCTTTTCATACAAATTAAAAATATGATGCTTAATAAAGCATATTGGGTATAATATGTATATAATATATACCCACGTGGAAAGTTGAAATTGTTATATTGAACATTCATTCATGTGCATACACGCTGCATCATGTCTGCGACGTTCTGTTTCCGCGATGATATCGCGTTCTGTTGCCGCGATCATATCGCGTTCTGTTATATGAATGATTTTATGATTCGGATCGGCAGTGACGGCTGCCTAGCCAAAAAGGATTTTCCGTAACAGTTCATGCTTGTCACGCATACACGTTACATTTGGTATATGCTGTTTTGATGTGATATAAGAAATACACGTTCAAAATAAATTATAATTGATCCCCTACGTACACAATAAAAGAACGAATGGTGAGCGAGCCGCACGCGTTGGATAAGATATTAAATAAAATAAAAAAAATCTCATTCGGCTCGCCAAATACGTAGCGAGTTGTTTACTCATAGAGTGAGTCTTTTGACTCACCTCAAATATTTAAATTTTCTTTTCAGATTAATAGTCGTTCATTAGCGACGGTGTTTGGGTTAGCAACAAGCGAGCTCTTCGGTACGGTGCCATCCAATCTTCAGTCAGTTCCTTCCAGCCATTAGTTATTTAATCTTATTACTTTGTCATCTGTTTAGTAGTTGCTCCGATATACTAGGGTAAGATTTTGGGTTGATTTTAGATAGTTTAAATTTATTGAATTTTATTTTATTTAGATAGTATGTTGAATCTTTGATTTTGACTTTTCTTCGACTAGACTTGTTTGACTAAAAATCAAAAAGATAAATCAAACTTCATTTTTCGGATTGTGACAGGCCCAAAAAAAAAGAAGCTATCGGGTTGTAGCAGTCACGGAGACTAATCACCGTAGCGTAGGTAAAAAACGATAGGGAAAAACAAAACCATCTGCGATAAATGCAAAACGTCAGAGCACTCCCATGTGTGAGGAGCTACGCTTTAACTGATGCCAGTACACAGATAACTATATAAATCTACCACCGGAATTTCAAGAAATAGCGCTGTACTGATGAACTATGTAAGTCAGTTAGACGGTCGTAAAACAGTGACAGTAAGACCGGCCAGAGTATTTTGAGGATCAGCTCGGGGAAAATGAAGTTAGCTCCACATGTGACACACAATAGCTTAAGGCTCTGGTGCACTGGATTAAGATCCCAAACGGCCAAACCATTTACAACCAATTCAAAATCACGTAGTTTTGAATTTCATCTGCCAATCACCTTTTGTCATGTGTAAAGTAAGGTCGAGTAGTATTTTTAAAACCAAAACCATCTTGCTTTACCCTCCGAAACCACCATCTTTTGCACCGAAACCACCTTGTTCTGGATGGCTGCAAACTTTTTTAGCATCATGGGACGTTAGTCCGTTATATTTAATTCTGCGTTGAGCACGGGTTAGAATAGCATTGTGCATTTCTGACATTAAGAACACCGCCTAGCGTGCGATCAGAAACATGAACTGGGAACTTTTTTTCTAGAGTATCGAAAGGCAAGTGGGCAGTAGAGATGGGCTTTTTATGTGTTATAGGGAAATACGTGCTGTGGTTTTCTAAGATTCTTATAACTTTTCGTACTTTCGTGTTAAAGAATGGAAAAACAACAAGACAAGATAATCCGACTTTGTTTGTCTAATGCCAACTTGCTCCCAATCCTCTGATCCTCTGAGCATCACAGATTAACGCGTCACAAAGGGGACATTACCATCGGAGATTGCGTCTAGATCTGATAAAAATATGACTAATTACGTAAGCGCTGAGGTAACTTACTTTCATTTAGATATTAACGCATGACTAATCTTCAACCTGTCCCCTGAAATGCAAGTCAAGAAAGGATTTGAGTTGGGCAAAGGCGAAAACAACAATAATGATCTAGGCAATCCAGGAGACATGGTACTAGGTATCTAGATCAAGTGGTTCACTGAGGTGGTCAGGAACATGAGATGAGCACTCAGTTCTGACAACCAGTACTTTTACCCAACTTTATGGATCCAGGTCTCATGGCATAAGCAAAAAGAGAAGGAATCTAGCAGATGGTGAGCAGTATTCTATAATGTGACCAGGTTTCGACCGAAAGTTTAAGATAACTAAAAACGTAATGAGAGCCACAATCATAATTTTCCCTTGATACATGTTTAACGGAATAGTTCAGTTGACAGCAAAAGCCATCAAACATAATTGAAGGTTGAAGAACCTGCAGGATAATAACAGTAAAATCATGTGGTCAGCTACCGCACACCTCCAATATATTCATATTCATGTGGCACCACCCGTTCTTGAACTTGAGATTTGGGATTTCCCTCCAGACTTCGGACCAACACTCTGTCTTGTCTTCTTAGTTAATTCCATAATCCAGAATTGTCTCGGTAATGCGCTAATAATGTATAAAGCAAAAAGTATTTGCAACGGATGCTCTGAGCATTAACATCAAGTGTTTAACAACGAATAGTTCTCTGTAAATCACTCAAGGAACGCGGCTTCTTCGCCTTTCATTTTCAAGCATATTGTTGGTGCATATAAAGGGATTGTTTACCACATCGCTCATTCAACTCAAAACACTAATCTATAAGGGAGAGTCCAACTATACTTATAGGTTATTTATAGGTTAGTGTTTTGAGTTGAATGGGCGAAGTGGACAATCCCTTTATATGCACAAACACATATATGTCTCTGTTGATTACCTTTCGTTCTAAGAAACTTTACAGTCTTCAGTATTAGCATGATTCAACAGAAAGCTGAGACAAACACGATTCTTCTGACCGTGATTAAAGAATATTCTCAGAACTGCTACATCCAGTAAATCATGAATTCGACTTCAGTACTTAGAAATACTGATAAATATTAAATACAAAACCAAAGCATGTTTTTTTTTAAAAATATTACAGGTAACTTTCATTGCTAAACTGTCGCGCAACAACGTATCAATCGGACTCCTTCCCCCGGGAGATTGCAGAAGACGCACAAAAAACGTAATGCTCAGGGCCTGTGAAGTATCGACGCGTGACATAAGGGAAAAGGGGAAAAGGATATAGAAGGGAAAAAGATGTACCCTATTGACTATCCTAATGCTAACTTCTTGGCAAAAGCATAAGCATAACAGAACCACATCAAATGCAAAAGCAAATGATTTAAATGAATTTGGGTAAAGTGGCTTCCACCTTTGTGACCTAAAGGAAGAGATAAATCTGTAGCTTTGTAGCAGACCTATCAACTGAAAGGGGAAACAAGGGTGATGGTATCTCTTCTCATGCTTTTTCTTTTTGGATTTCATTGCAGGTTGAATGGAGACCCGGATTACATTATTTGATACATGATGAAAGCATGTGGCCAGCCATACCAATGTTTTGCTTGAATACAATTCGGAACAAATATATAAGGAATATAAGGGCTTCACATTGAAGCTTTGTTGCAAATTTCGTGTCAGAGTTCGGAGGACTTCATTTTAATGTAGAAGCAGGTTCATGACCTTATGACTTCGAAACGTGATAATTGGCATATATTAAATATTCAGAGTTGAAAGCGCGGTAATTATTATATATTAAATATTCAACATAATCTATTACCACTAGGGGAGTAAATATGAGTTGAAAACTGAATTTGGGTTGGATTTTTCATAATTTAAATTCATTTGTAATAAAATAACCCAATTCAAACTCAACCCAAATTCAAAACAACCCAACCCAATCCAAATTCAAAATTATTAATTTGGGTTGACTTTGAGTCAACCTATTTATTTAATTAATAAAGAAATAAAAAAATAAAAAATTATTAAAAAAATAAAAATAATTTTAGTTTTTAATTTTTAATTTTTTTTAATTTTTTAAATTTTAAATTTTAAATTTTAATTTTAATATTTTATACATTTATACTTCGGGTTGTGTTTTACAATTTGGGTCGACCTGAATTTAATTTATCCAACCCAACCCAAAAAATACAACCCAAATAAAATAGTTTAATCCGAATTCAATTTAATTGGGTTTATTTGGGTTGAGTTTCATGTCAATCTGAAACCCTTACACCCATAATTACCACGCTTCAAAGTTGGAAGCGTGGTAATTGATATATATTAAATAGAAAGTTTAATCAATAACCACGCTTCAAACTTTGAAGCGTGGTAAATGATCCATTAAAAAGCCAAATTCAGGGATCAAATTGTCAAAAGAAGAATCTCAGGGGCTGATTTGTAAATATGTAGAATAATAACTTGACCCAGGTCGAGGTTTCTTTTGAGGAGCTCGACCCAGATCGTGTGTCATGGCGGCACGCGATCCAAAACTCGACCCAGGTCGAGTTTACATGTGTCGAGCCCAAAAAAGACAGATTCGAAATTCTCACTTTTATTAACCTTTTTGGCGATAAAATTCCTTCTAAAGACCGTCCAAATTATAAGATAATTACAAGGTGACATATCAATTATAAATAGAAGGCCTTGACACAAACTCTAACAAGACTGACGCCACACCACATCTTCCTGCCAGAAGGGTCAAAGTGACGAATTTCGTTCAGAGTTGGAGTTTCAAGAGACTAAGCTTTCCTCTACCATTCTTATTTTACGTTCATAATTACTTGATGATTGTTATTTTAATTATGCATGGTGAGTAGTCGTCTCTTCCTAGGATCCTAGATTATGTGTAAGTTCAATTTTTCATGTTTATTAATTAAGAATATTTTTCATCCATGTTACTAGTGCTTCTTTGAATGTTGTTGCGTATGTTCTTTATTTTAGGGACGCCTTTATACTGCCATGCGTAGTGCTTCAGAGTTTAAATATGCATGATTCAAGAATTTAGTTTAAGATTAAATCTATTACCCTCTAGGCTAGAATATTCCATCCCACGAACACCTGAATCGGATTGGCTTGGATATTTTGCTTAGTTTGTAGTCAACGGCCCTAGTCAACCGAAGACCCGAATCAGGAGTTGCCCTATGAATATTGAGTAGTTTATTTATCCTGCTGCATGTTTAGGAAATATTAGTGTATCACTCTTTGACTAGTATTTGTGAGCTACGAAGACTAGAATCGGAAAACAACACAATACGAAATCAATTGTAGTCAATAATTTGCTGCGTATGAACACCTAGAAGTCGGACTTATATGTAAATTATTAAGTGATACGCCGTATTATTAAAATTACATGATTTGGATTATTAATTTGCGCCTGAATCACACGATTAGTTTTGCATGCAACCTATGTGAAGTAGATCTTATGATGCTTATCTTCTCTATTCAATTCTATCTCTGTGTCACTACTTTCAATTTAATTCTTTATTAATTAGGGTTCAACAACTTCCACTCATTCGTATATAATTAAATAAATATTAACTAGATTATTTGCGCCTAGCAAGCCTTGTGCTCCTCTTGGTTCGACTCGGTACTTACCGAAATTTTTTAATTGCAGTGATCCCTGAAACGTTCAACATCTATATAGGGTAAATAATATGCACTGTCAATCACTTTGGTGCTCGGGATATGATTTCAATATTTAAAAGTTTTTTTTTCTCTGTCCAAATTTTCATTGAACATGGCGGAAGAAAAAGATTAAATACATTGAGTTGATGATGTCATTCCGAAAGTTGAATATTTCTTTTTAACTTCTTTAACGCGGGACTCCAACAATACAAACAAGATTACATAACACACATGAATTAGACATATTTAGGTCTTTTTTTCTGATCCCAACTTCGGTAGAACATTTCAAATTCAGGTCTGGCAAATGAAAACATCACGTAGAAAATGATAGATAAGTAAGTTATTCTTTTAACTGTTACAGACAATTGATTGATCAGTTTGCAGCACCAGCTAAAAAATTGATGAAATGATCCAAATTTGATTACGTGAAAAGTAAATCGATAATGAGCAGATCAAAATCCCCTAACCCGGTTATACGGTTCTGAGACTAAGCTAAAACACAGAGTGACATTTTACACAAGCAGATCGATAATATGCACTGTGCAGGTTGTTGATGCATATATTTCACATCGCCCATAAAGCTCATAAGATGCACCTTTAAGTATAGTTGGACTCTCCCACTCATTGCCAATTGGTTTTGAGTGTGGAACCAACTTACTAACATGGTATCAGGGCGGGTTTTAACCGCACCCTTGGATAAACCGATCTAATATTACGAGGTCCCACTTGCGAGATATTGATTTAATACGGTATCGTCCGTCAGATGCGGTTTCGTCCGTCTAACGATCTCGCAAGTGAGGGGGGTGTTGATGCATATATCTCACATCGCCCATATAGCTCATAAGATGCACCTTTAAGTATAGTTGAACTCTCCCACTCATTGTCAATTGATATTAAGTGTGGAACCAACTTACTAACACAAGTATGACGCGGCGATACAGACTCGTTCAATTACACTTACTGACATTTTGGTGAGAAAACCTTATATGCTGTTTCATAGATTCCTATAAAGGTTGTGAAGCACTAATGTAGGAGCTCTAGCCACTCAATAAATTTCACCTAAGGATTCTGGAAAGATATTGGAGCAGTCACCCAAGCTAACCAACCAAAATAAGAAGAAGAATAAAGCGAAAAATGGTATTAGGTCTAAAATGATTCACATGCTGATGTCTATGAAAATTTTGTGAGTGACATTCCAACTCAAGATGACAAGGATGGAACATAGAATAAGAAGCAAAAGAATGGAGTGGAGAAAAAACAGGGAGGACCTGAATTTGGGTCTCAATCAATGTTGAATTTGATCTTCAGAAAGGAGGTGATCAAATGTAAATTGAGCATCAACTATGATACCATTGGCAATAACCACATCCAGACATGATGAAGGTGGGAGTGAAATCTGAGGAGCCTTCATGGTACGGTGTTGAAGTTATGAGCCCATCAAACATGTTGCACTCGCAGCCCATATAACTTTCAGAAGATGATAAAAGCTATATCCGGAGAGCAGTAAGGGAACAAAGTTGCAAGAAGCATTCTGGTGTTGAGTACCTTAGTAATAGTAAGAAGACTCGGACATTAAGCAGTTTGTCTTTGCGATTATCATCCATGGTATGAGTCTCAGAGCCCAGACATGCACGGCTATTTACTTCCGCTTAGCTTTTGCAGAACTCGGCAATAATTAGTCTCATGAGGGGCAGCATCAACTTCTCCTGGAGATACCATTTACAAGCAAAAACTCTCATATGTCGATTATCTTTGCCGGTTTGTATCCAAATATTCGACTGGAATCGAAGTTCTTCATGCTAGATGCTGGTGGCTTTATGATTCAATTTTTACTCATCATGTGCCCCAGACCCACCCTTGGCTTATCAGCCCATCTTCCGGTAGATTCATAAAAATTTCCAAGAAGCGCATAACTCCCACAATCATTTACTTTTCGAAGCTTCACTAGATGAAAGAAACCCGCTTAACATCACCATGAACTTTTACAAGCCCTGATGAAAGTTATCCAGAGAACATCATCCAAAACACCAGCATTTGGCATACAAAAGTCATAGCTGCTCAACCAACTCATGCTCCTTTTTCACCATGCCCAGAGCCCCCACCTCCGAGCAAACACCCAAAACAACAACAACAACAACAACAACAGTAACGTCATTCAGCTAAACACCAGCTTCCAACATTCCATCAAACAACCTAATAGTACCCATAGGCCTATCATCATCTACCAAACCATCAATCATCCAAGTCCAAAACACAACATCTCACTCACACATTCTATCGAACATCTCATAGGCAATACCATACGGCAGACGCACCACACACAACACATACTTGTAAACCCATGCTGCACATATAAATCAGATTCGAACCCCAGCTTATGAACCAGCGCATAAACCTGCAACACAAGATGAAACAAATGTTACATTCTTGCCGCCAGTCATGAGGCAATATGTGTCACATTAAAAAATTAAAAAAATTTCAAAACTAATAATCGCATGTTTCACTTTGACTTAATAGATAAACATGTTTATTAATGAATAGAGTATCACACATTGATTTATGATATACTATGTAAAAGAAAATGTAAGGAGGTATAAGGACAGCTGTCCGGGCGTGAGGATGGTGCCGGCTTGGCTCTTCTTTTTTTTTGAATTATTTTTTGAAATCTTTTTTTTACAGAAACATCACACAACAACCTAGTCCGTACAAACTGCAATCAAATATAGAGGACCAACTGGATGACGGTTTCAAGCAGTCGGAGAGTTGCACCCCTTAAAGTGGAGATTGGGGTAGTGGCTGCGCAGATCACTTGTCCCTCTTTTGAAACTGCAATGTTATCAGAGGAAATCATTCCCCTTTTCTCTGCAGCTAAAGCACTCTTGCTTTACCTTTTCTTTTCCCACAAGTTTGGAGGTCAACGAACTAGATACCGTCATATCTTGGAAAGAATCAGCAAACATCTGGAACCACACTTTGGCAGAGCCGATTTCCTTTAAAACTAATTATCCATAGTTGTAAATAAGAACCATTTAGCAGCATGTGAATTTTCATCAATCTTAGAGGAAATAATTTGGTTATTAACTATTGCTCTTGTATGTCTTACAACAATGACTTTCACTGATGCTGACCCATTCTCCGAAGCAACTATAATTGCTGCTAAAATGCCTACTGCACGAGTTGTAACCAATGTGGCACACGTCAGTGTCACGGCTGGGTTCCCACTAACCAGTGTGACAACTGCAACAACTGGAAGTCTTTATGCCTCGATCTAACACGACTACCAGTTTGCGTGCAACAACTTCAAACGGTGGTCTATCGTTATGAAAATGTGGCTCGTGACCATGAGCCTGTACTTGATATTGGTTATAGAACTACGAAGACACTGAAATTGATCCAAAAGAGGTCGAACAGGCTATCTTTATAGAGAAAGACATGTGGGCTAAGTGCACAATTCTGACATCATTGGCTGATGAGTTGTACGACACATTCAACGTCAAATACCATATAATTAAGAATGTATGAGATGATCTGAATTTGAAGTATAACATTTATGGTTTAGGTATCGAAAAAATATATTGATTTCCGATATTTGAATTATCTGACAGTCGAGGGGAAGCCTTTAACCAATCAGGTCCAAGAACTGAACCATATTTTTCATGAGTTGACAGAGTTCTTTCCGAATCATTCCGAATAATGTCAATAATTGAAAATTTTCTTAAATAGTGGTTTAACTTCGGACTGCAGTTGAAACATTAAACTGGTAGCTATCTATGAACCAATTGATGATTTTGAAAATATTGGAGCAACAACACAAGTTGCAACATCAGAATATGCCAGTGGAAGCAAGAGCCAACCTATCAGTAACTGCTAAGAGATAGAATAAGAGAGCAAAGGTGAACTCAATCTCTCGAAAGATAAAAAAATAGGCTAATGGGCCAGTGAAACCTGAAACCTTGTTGTGAGTGTAAACAAATTAAATTAGTCACTTCAGGCATGATTGTCCCAAAAAGACAACCAAGCCTAGAAGCAACGTTTCTCAGGCTAACACGGTTACTAGAGTATTAGGAGGAGCAGAAATCGCTCACAGAATCATTTTAACTGAGCAAGTATACAACCTTAAACATGAGATTGTAACTATTTATGAACCCCTTGAGTGGTTAACACTAGAGCTAATGTACAAATTTGTGATAATAAAAATCTCTTTGTGTTTTGCCAACATGTCCATGGGAGAAGCGTAAAGATGGGTGACACCAATAATGCGCTTGTACTAGGGAATGGAACTATCATGTTGCAATTTCCAATAGTGAGTACAATGCTACAAGGAAGTGTGCACTACATGCTGGTACATAGAAGAAACATCATTACCTATTGAATTCTAGTTAGATTTCTCTTTCAAGAGTTGTAAGGTTGTTATCATCTTTAGAGGATTTTTCTTAGCTAAATGATATTTATCTGATGACATTTTTAAATTAAGAGTTGATTAGTTTTCTTCAATTAATTAAAATACTTCTGATTCAAGCCCTATTACTTGTCATGTTGCAAATATTTTAGACATGTATGTGATGTAGTAGACTAGGATAAATTAATTAGGAATTCATAAATAGAATGATGATTCCAAACTTGATTCCTGGACACACCACAAGAATTCAAAATATCAGATATGTGATGAGGCTAACTCAAGTAAGAAATCTAATCATTTAGTTTAAAGGGATTAAGAAATACTAGACTTACACACACATTTATGAATTTGACGCAGTGTTAACAAGGAACCACATAAGATAATTCATTACTTTTATTATGGATTGTAGTAGATATTGTTATAGAGTCCAGATCCTTTAAGAACCCGTATGTATCTTACGTGCTGCAAACCCCCGAATCCTCGTCAATATTTGTCAGATTCGCCTAGATGCTACCAAGTGTCCACTCTCGGTGCGCGAAACGTGTCCAGAGGGACAAAAATGTCCTAGGATTGATGTACTTTCATACATGCATGGATGCTTGTTACACATGCAGGCGTGACACCTCAATGCGGCTCTCTCTCTCTCATGTTTATTTTTATTTTAATTTCACTCAACTCAAATTATCTAATTACATGATTTTAAAAAAACAAATTTCATAATTAAATGTAAAATAATATAAGCTTCAATTCAAGTCTGTGTTCAATAGGTTTTCGATATTTTTTTAAAAGTAAATCGATTGAAAGTACATAGTTTATCGAATGAATTATTACACATTCGATATACTTTGAACCTTCAAATAAACTTTGCACGTTCAATTAACTATGAAAGTAGAGAA